>VZUI01047002.1:0-46851 GCA_013401135.1 Cettia cetti
TTTTTTTTCTGTACTACTACACTTGTTTATTTTAATATTCCTAGTAAAGAACTGCTATTCCTATTCCCAAATCTTTGCCTGAAAGCCCTTAATTGCAAAATTATAGTAATTCAGAGGGAAGGGGGGTTACATTCTCCATTCCAGGGAAAACTCCAGTTTCCACTGGCAGATACCTGTCTCTAAACCAGGACAGCATGAATGCAGCATATATATCTTTGAGGCGGGCAAGAATACAGACCATAAAGCTGCCAGGAGCTGTCAGATTCATTAGGTCCAGTTTTCCTGTAATCACAAGCAATCAGGTTATGTAGTACCACTGATACATGTATGATGCTTCTCTCTATCTCCTGTATTGTACTGGAAAAAAGCTGCATTATCAATAAAATGTATAAAACTGACATGTAGAAAAAATTCATTTAAACACTGAGAACACATAGAAAGTGAAAGGTAAGACAAATGGGTACATGAATGAAAATAACCTACTCTCTGATGCACAGTTTCATTTGTGGAGGGACTAGTATGACAACTGGCATGTGTATTGAAATGGTGAAACTGCAAGAAAACTTCTGCCATTCACTCAGTTTCATGAAAACAGCATGTTCTCCCTTCTACGTATTGCGTATTTCATGGACAATCTTATAGCTGTTTTCTAATGGAACATTGTACTGTAATTATTCCCCCACACAGTTTCAGGAGCAGAAAGGAGGTCTCAAGCTCCCTGTAGCTGACAGCTATGAACATAAAGGAACAAAAATAATATAACTCATTATACCCCTGTTAAGATGTAGTACAACTGGTGAAATTCAGTTTCTTGATGTGAATCTACCTGTTATTTCTTGAAATCATCACCCTAAAACCATCAAAAGCATGTTCAATCTCAATTGCAAATTTTAGTGCAACATAAAAAAAAGAGGAAAGGGTTTTAAAGAGAAAAACTCAGGTATGATAAGTAACAGACATTAAAAGAAGAGGTTTTTTTTTTTTTTTTCTGATCCACGGAGCTCTTGCTGGTCATTTTGCTTTTCTACATAGCAACTTTCAATGGCTCCTTGAGTTGTTATGGTCTCTGTAGATTAGCAATTTCATTGGATAATTTGGATTGGAAATAGTCTCAGAAGATCTCAAATCTGACTTGCAGCTCAAAATAGAGTTAGTTACCATATCTGTCAAAGTTTTATCCAGTCAAGCCTTGGCAATTTCCAAGGACAAAAACTCTGTAAGCTGTTTAGGCAGTCTACTCCAGCACCTAACAGTCCTCATATGGAAACAGTTTCTCTTTCCATCCAGCCAGAACCTCTTTTGTTTCAAAACATGTGCCTTGCTCCTCATCATCCTGCCATGCACCAATCCTGTCTTCTTGTGGGGAGGTTGCCAAGAATTATGATTCTTGCTAAGCTCCCCATAGGTTCTAGAAAGGCAGCTTCCAGGTCATGCCTCCCAAAGTCACCCTTTTTCTAAGCCCAGTTCCCTCAGTATCTTTTCAACAGGCAGGTGCTGCAGCCCCTTCTGCATTGGAGGACCTCTGCTGAACTCACTCCAAGTTATCAATGCCTTTCATGTTCTGGACACAGAACTCTAGATGCATTTCAACAAGTTCTAAGTCAAAGAGTATTGTCATCTCCCCCACCACAGCAGCCGCATTCCCCTTTGTACAGCCTCTCTGCTGCTGGGGCCCACTGCTGGCTTGCTTTCAGTCTGTTGCTCATCAGAATCCTCAGGTTACTTTCACAAGAGCTGCTGCACGGTTATTCAGTCTGTACCCATTCTGTACTGTTGTGGGTGATTAGTCCATATTTGATGCAGGACTTTGAATTTGTCTTTGTTGATTTTAAAATGGATCTCTTGGATAATCCCTACAGCTCTGAATACTCACCCCTGCCCTCAAGCATACTAATTGCACTCTGCAGTTGCCATCTCTAAACCTGACAAGCATGCACACTCTTATCTCCCCCAGATCATTGACAAAGACATTAAACAGGGCAGGTTCCTTATAGACTCTTGCAGTACCTGCCTCTGGGTAGATTAGACTTCATTAGTCAGTGACTTCTGAGCTCAAGCACTTACCCACTGTTTCATCCATCTATTTTTCTATCTACCTATACTGTAACCTTCCAACTTGAATGCAAGAATATAAGTATATTGTGTCAAAAGCCTTGCTAAAATCAAAATTGTCAAATATTCTCTACCCTTGTCAATCCTCAAATCCCATCAAGGCAATCAGGCTGGTCAGGAATGATTTGCCCATAGTAAATTTGTGTGATGTCATTGCTCAGAAATTGGATGTGCATCAGTCTGTTGGTGGGAGGTGTTGAGTGGTTGCCTTTCAATCTCTTGGTTTTCTTTCTTTCTCCTTTACATATGAAACTATCTTTTTCTCAACACATGAGTTTTCTTTGCTGTTGTCTTTCCAATTCTCCCCCATCCCACTAGGGGAGACTAAGCAAGTGATAAAGCAGGGGCTTAGCTACCAGCCAGCAATAGCCCATCACACCCCATCCATCACACAAGATGCACAGGAAGAATTATGTTGCACTAATTACTTGTAATGGCCTGTATTGTCATCTTCATTCAGAGTGACAGAGTTTATAATCTATATGTGATTAAACTTTGCTGTTTCCTGGCCAATGTGTGCTAAGGGATATTCATTAAAATTGTGTATTTGAGTATATGCTGACTTTAAAATAATTTTTAAGAGATGTCTCTCTATGATTTTGTGTCTAATAATACATTTATTGATGTATATGTAGTAATGATCAAAATCTTTCAAGAATTTAATTATTAGAGAGATTATTTCAGAGTTTATACCATTGACAGTGAGAACATTTGCAAAGCAGTTGTGCATTGCTTCCTGCATCTCTGCTGTGCTAATCTGGGCATGGTATCCACTACTTAAGGTAGAGTAGGAGAAGGACACAATCTTAACACGCAGCAAAGTGCTGCCAGGCACTGCTGTTATTAGTAATTTCAGTGAGACTACAGAGTTTAGCACAACTGATACCTTGTTAGAAGTATGGGTCTCTAGGTGCTAAAGCAATACAGCCATAAAAGGATGTTGCTCTGTACAGATGTGCAGACAAAGAAGAAAAACAAATTGATTAAAACATCCTGCTAAAGAACACAAAGATCTCTCTGTGGTCTCTTCTGTCAGTCTTTGGAACTTTTGTCCCATTTTTCATCCTATTAACATACCAAACAGACAAATATTCCCTGAATGCAACCTGTGTTTATAAATACTGTCAGCTTTATTGACATCTCACCACTTTCAAATGTTCATGAAATAATGAGTATGTATACCAAATTCTATCCTAGAAAACTAAATTAACAGATTCTAGACTGCTCCAGAGCTATACAGGCCATGCATTCACCCAGAATGCCTAATCAAGGGCACAGGTGAGTTATACAGACCTGTTGTTCATCCCCTGGGGGTCTGTCCAACAGCAGCCGTCAGCACAGTGATATTCTTAGATCGCAGAGCTCTTTTCCCTAGCTAAGCCAATGCAGCAGAAGTTGGAACTCTCCTTTCTGACCACATCTCTGATTGAATTAAAAAATTAATAAAAAAAAAAAAAAGGAATTGTATGCCAATAATTTCAAATAGAAGATAATTCAAAGCAAATTTTATTCAGTAGGGCAATGAATTGGAGTAAGCCTGAAGCAGCCAAACTGCAGGTACTGCATATGGCAGGCCCATCAGCAATTTCTAAGCCACCAGCACAGCTGCCTGAGGAACCTGCCAAGAGGCCAGATGTCACTTTTGGAAAGCTACATAACACAGCTTGAAGTGTGAATCCTTTGATGGCAAACCATTTTCACTGGGTCACATTCTGATCTCATTTACATTGTTTCAAAGCTGAGATTTCAAACAAAATAAATGAGAACAGAATTTCTTAAATTAAAATATAAATGGCAAATCAACTGAATTTGTTAGAAGAGACAGAAAAAGTGTTTAAAATTAGATTCCCAGTTTGCAGGAATATAGCTTTCCAATAAAAACAAACATCTATATGTTTAATTTAAATAATGAAAGCAATAAAAGTAATTAAAATTACTGCACATATTTTCCTAACAGGGTTTTAAAAATCTTATTGCAGATCCGTGTAAATTACCTTTTATTACCATTTGGTGCTAGCAAATAGGTGTGTTACTAAAAATCTAATGAGTATGAATCGCTTAGCCCTGAATACTTCTTAAGTAATTTTTTAATCTGTTTATTAAAAAGCTGTCAAGTTACAATTAAAGGGGGAGTATAAAGAAATAGGCCTAGTAAAAACAAATTCAGACTCGCACAATAAACCATGTAGTAAATGTACCAAATTAATGACATACCAGCATCATTACAAAAGACTCCACACCTGCAGAAGACTTAATGAGAGAAATAGTGATGTTCTACTTTTAGGAAGGTAAAGGACCTGTAAAATTTTTAAAGTATATTTAAAGATTATTTTTTATAGAAATTAAGCTCTTTTTTTCAGACAGTTCCTCTTTAAAAAATCAGCTTATAGGGGAATATTTCTTTTATTTTTGTCTGCTTTTGTGTGGAAACATGAACAGCCTTATCTGCAAGGCTGCCTTAACCTCCCCAATGTGCTCTGTGATAACCAAAACACATTATCTCCCTCATTCTAAGTACCACTTTGCCCATAGATACTCATAAGGCTTCAAAGCTTATATGAAGAGCACCACAGCCCAGCTTTGATTACACAGCACTAACAGGTTTTGCTTCTGTGCCTCTCTCCATGCCTGCCAACCAAAGACCTCTAACAAGATGACATTGTGTTTTCTGGAATGACAAAATCCAGAGAGTATGGGAAAGACTCTCTGGGGCTTAATGATTCTTAACACTATTTTCTTCAAGAGGAAAACCTGTTATGCATTGGGCTTTTTTAAGACCAGTGGGTCTATATTATTGTCAAATCTATGTTATGCAAGCTAAGACCAATTCTTTCCTGGATAAACTAAAAATAGAGGATTTTTCTTGCTTGGCCAGATATCAATGTTTTAGTTTCTTCTATACTTTCTAAGATTAAAAAAAAATTAATTCACTACACTATTGCCAAAAGTCTGTGCAAAATTCATTAATATAATTCAATAAACATTATTTTAATGGCATGTTAGAAATCATTATATGTATTGGGTGCAATACTTGTAGTTTAACATTGAAAAATATGAGGAAAGAAAAAAAGGGTCCAGTACCATATATAATATTAAGCAATTAAGAATATGCAAGTCCAGATAAATAACCATTGCTATTGCAAGCCCATATACAGGAAAAACAAGCTGAATTTGCTATTTTTTATGTAAAATTGATTATTTGCTTCCATTCAGCTTTTGGTGGCAATTTAAAGGACTACTATAAACTTGATAACAACACTTTCTTTATGAAATAGAAGTTTATTTGAAATTCCATGGTTTTTAAGACCATTTTTTAACCAAAATATTGATGGGAAAACCAGAGCAGAATCTAATTTCTGTTGAAAATACTTTTTAAAATTACTTTTTGTCAACTTATTATAAATTCATATTTCAAACAGGTTATTTTCTGTAGAACAGAAAACTAGATGCTTGTAAAAATGAAATCTAATTTTCAGTTATATGCTATGTTTTTGTTTAAAATATAGGCTTTTGTGTGTCATTTACACCATTTTGCTTCTCTGTAACACCTTAGTTTTCTTAACCACATACCGGTAAACAGATTATTTATATTCTAGTTATGAGATTGCAGTAAAGAGAACATGCCTGAAATGTCAACAATAGGAAGAACCATGCAGGTCCTGACTCTGTTTCATGATGTTTAAAAGGGTTTCAAAGCAGCTCATCCATCTACTCTAGTCCTCTGTCCATGAGCATTTTCACTGTAATGTCGGCTATTCCCAGCAAACATTTATCCAAAAAGACTTTCCATTTTCCAGCTAAAGATATGACTGAGGGAAGATGTCAGAGAGGCCTGAGAGTGGCATCAGAACAGTGAATAGGGAAATATACTTAATTTCCTCTTTCAGGAGAAGAAGCTCTGGGTATTGAACAGAGGTGCCAGGCAGATGGCTTGAAATGATCATTAGGACATGGTTCACATAAGGCTGTGAAAAGTGCTTGCACTGGACACTGTGCAAGCTAAAAATGTTAAATGGGTTCACAAGAAAAATACAGAGAAAAAACCTAAGACTATTAAAGACAAGTAAAATGGTCCTGGTTTATTGTTCTCCCAGTAAAAACTTTCTGGAGTTTCAGTGTCTGTTCTAGTGGAGGCACTTATATCCACTGCCACAAACTAACTTACACCCACCCCTCCAGGGCTGCATGAAATATTGACCCATTCACTGTGGAGTAACCTGCTACAGCTATTCTTACATTCTTATATCCCTTAAATGTCTGCTAAAAATCTCCAAGGCAATAAATTTCCAAAATTTCCCATGGATTGGAAATTTCAGTGCTTGCCACAGTATTAGAATGTTTCTTTTTGTGACATCCAGAAATATCTTTTTACTGCTAATCAATGAGATTATGCTTTTGTCCTTGCTTCAGTAGACTTGCAGAACACTTGATTGTAAACCATAAAAATCCAAGAGGCAACTATCAAGTCCTCTTACGCAGTCTCCCATTTTAGTATTTAAGAATCTGTATAATATAAATATATATTTAATAATAATATATATACTAATATATTTCATATATATTATAAATATAATATTTTACATATAATAAATGTTTACTACTAATAATAATATAAATCTTAGATTATATCTCCTAAATATCTTTTTCTGCTTTATACTATGTCTGGTCTGTCTTCATCAACGTCATTGCCAAAACTGGATATATTATTTCAGATGAACCTTTCCCATTACTTAGGGCAATAATTTCTTGAGTTTTACACAGAATACTTTTTGGAGAATCATTCTGAAATTGTATGATAGTTCAATTAGCTTTATCCTAGAGAACCTTTGTGTCCATATGACAGCCTATAGCCAGTTTGTCTCTATGCTGCATTGATAGATTTCTTTCTTCCTGGGAATGATACTTTGCAGTTTTCTTAATTGAATTGCCTCCTGCTGATTTTTGCTATAGCTCCAATTTGCAAAGATTGTCTTGAAGTCTGCTCCTCAACCCAAGGATATTTTGTTCTCCTCTTTTGAGGTGCACATATTTGTTTTTTAAGTTAGTGTAAGCATGGTATGAAATCACACTGAAACAACTCCAAATGAGAGTCCTTTTGGATTAATCCGCTTTTAGATAAAGAATTGAGAAAAAGCCCTGCTTTTTTTTTTTTCCTCAGAAAAAGTCTCTTTTCATTTGAGCTGTATTTTCCTCCTTTTCTTATGAAAATATCCTATATAACCTATATGCAAGAAACACACTAAATCATGAAGTATTTTCCATTATCAGCTACAGCATCCATTCTCACAAAGAAGGAAATTACATAATTATCGACATAAGGATGATGACTATTTTTTTCCAGATCCTATTATGTCCCAAGAGTTAACAAAATGTTTGCTTTAAAAATAAAATTAGACCTTTTCTATGTACTGAAATCAGACTGATACCTATAACTTTTTAGTTCTTCTTTCACCTTCCTTTAAAGAATAAATACTGTGTTTGGCCTCCTTCAATACCCTGGGACTTTTCTCATACTCAGTAGTTTGTCTAAGGGAATGACTAATGATTACAAGATTGTATTAGCCAGTTCCTTAAGTACCTTGGGGAGAATTTTATTTGAGCCTGTGGATTTGAATGCATCTGATCTATGTACACTTTTAAAGCTATTTTTTTACACATTCTGCCTGTGTCTGTCTGCATGTTAAAATTAATTTTCCTTAGAGTCTGGTAATAATTAATCTTGTTTTGCTTTTTTTTTCTTTTTGGGAGGAGTGAAATGAGACAGCTTGACTACTTCAGCTTTCCCTGCAATATCCATTATGTTTACTTTTCTCTCAAATAAGTGATAGGACTAAGTTGTCTTCTTCTTAGTTGTAATGCGTATGTGGAACTAGATTCGTTGCTTTGTTTGGTATCATGGTAATTTTAATATGTTTTCATTCCTGGACTCATTTCATACTGTCTTTTCAAACTGCACTCTTCTTTAATGCATTCATATTCTTTTCTAACGCATTTGCTACTTAGCTTATTTTTATATGACTACTTGCAGATTTAAAAACCTTTCAAGACTCTGGAGGTCATCCAAAGGACACAGTTCTAGGTGGATTTTTTGTGTCTTTATCTTGATGATATATACAGTGGGATATGTACATGTATTTATATTTTTTGTACCAAATATTTATTCTAAACATACTTAACTGTTTCTACTAAATGTAGTGGAGACTTAGATCACTGAAGAAGTGTACATTTCAAGTGCTTCATCCTTGATGTTCACTCTTATTGAAAACTGTGTACATGCTGGAGACCATTATGCTGGATAGAAACCAGCCCTTGCAGTGATATAAACAAATGTGACCACTTAAGTGGGTGAGAATGTCAGAAAACATAGGTAACAACCCAACATACACAAATATGCCTTTGTGATAGGAGCTGATGCAAACCATTAAACTGGGATTTTATTTGAATTCTTAATAAAAAATTCTTCAGTCTCTTGTAATAAAAAATTATTTGCAGTCACCTACCGACTCACCCACCCACACACCCAACCAAAAATACACTTTAACATAACTTTAGAAGGCAAAGAAATTACTGCTGAGGTGGCTAACATTTTGAATGTAGCAGTGAGAACATGCGTCTCTTCTGAAAAAAAAACCCTCTGAAAGAGACAACTATAAAATGATCTCCAGAAAGATGGTTAGAAAACATCCTGATTTTGCTAAAATACCACTGAGAAAAGAAGCTAAGGAAGATGACACTGCATTTGAAATGCAATTGAATGTGTATGGACAAGTGATTGGACTCAATGTCCAATCCTAAATTCTTGAATTCAGCAGGTTTGGACAAAGGTTTCTGTCATGAAAACCTTTTCCTTCTTTTTTGTTTTTCATTAATATTAGCTGAAAGAAAGTGGTCTTATTCACTACAAACAGATGTGTTTTCCAATATTCTGTTATTCATTGTTTATTTACTCAATGCATGTTATCTTATTAATTTCACAATTACCATGTAGAATTACCTGCTTGGATATAAATTAACAAATCTCTGTAAATTATATTAGCTGGAGGTATTATAATTCTGAGAAAACATTAAAAAAAAAACCCCTAAAAGTGTTATACATAATTTTCCCATTATTTTTCTTAGTGATATGCACTTTATTTTCTTTTTGTCATTCATGCACATAATCAAATTTCAAAACACGGATGGGACCCTGCCCGTTACCGGCTTTCATGTATAATAAAACAATTGCATACTGTATTGTAATAAATTGCTTAAAGGAGTGACAACTTAATTATCAAGACAGAGCAATGGGCTAGAATTGCAATACTTCATACCTGTGGATAATGACACAGTTAATCTTATCAGAATAGAATCTGGAAGACAGCGGTCGGATTTTTGACACCCAAATTAATCACCCCAAAATATCTGCCTGAAAATGCAAACAAATGTTGATATACCATTAAGAATGCAGGTAAATGGCCACAACCAGGAACAGCGATGTGGTTGTTGCATAGCATATACAGTGTGAAATGAAGAACAGGGGAAATGATAAATTATGTCTTAATATACACTTTGTGAACTCAGCTCCCTCTCTTTTTTTATCCAATGTCCTCCTACATTGTATCTGAGTTTCTTGGAAATAATTTTTCTGTTGAATCCTCTAAAATTTCCACAGAATGAAAACCATTAGGAGTGAGACATCATTGCATACATAATGTGTCTGAGAAAAAATAGTTGTCCTGTATCTACATTGAGATGTTTTTCCAAGGAAGTGACAGAACAAATATTGTTAATCTCCCTATAACCAGTGATTAAAGTGTCCCTGAGTTTTTGGTCAAGACCCTCAGCTTCAAAATCCTATCTGCTAATATCTGAAATTTGTGCTTGAGATATGAAATAACATTGTTGACATATATGTTTTGCTTAAATGACTGCGACATGTACTGTACTTTCTCTCGTTCTTACTCTGCAGCATCCATAAGAGGAGATGTATTGCTCAGATCAAACTCAGACACTTCATCATCATGGATTCAATACTGCAGGCCAATTGGTGTGAGACACTGTAAGCCAAAGACATAACTGATACTGTGAAAAATGAGCCATAGGCATGGCAGATGGAAAATTTATTAAGAAGTTAAAAAGTAAACAGCTTCTAGGTTTATTCAGGCTACTGTTTGATAAGACATTTAAACACATTCAATTTCATGTAAAAGGTAGCCTACTCTGATTATGTAAAACACTGTTGGTGGATTGAAAATGGAATACTTCAGCACCTTCAAAGAATTTCAAATTAAACATATTTCAGTTTCAGAATAAAGTAATTTACTTTCCTAGTTTATAAGTAAATAAAACTGGTTTTGTTTTCTACACTACGTTTTCTTGAATAACACAGGCCATGTGCCCTAATGCCAGATTTCTGTCTTTGGAATTTCATCAGTTTAAGGTCTGGTATCTAGAAGATACCAAGTCCTGATTTAAAAACTCAGAGAACAGGGGAACACTGAAAGTGGTAGTGGAAGTGTCAAGGTAATTGGAAATTCTGTGGGTAAGTCTATACATATTTGTAATATAGTGATATCTGTTACACTAAGCCAGCAGGAATTGTGGGAGAATGCTACTCTATTTAAGTTTTAGTTGTTGTTGCTTTTTAAGCATGAACTATCAGTAATATTAGCTGCAAAGACCTCTTGTTCATGTAGTTTCTGTAAAATGGTGAAATATTTATTGACTATATTATAGAATGACATTTTAAAAGACATGAGCATGAGATAAAAGAAAACCTTACATTTCTTAATTTAATGTTCTGGATGGAATAACAAGATTATAAAGTCTTATTCTAAGATATGGAAGCAGCTGCATATTACTTTTCCATTAAAATAATTTGAGACAGCCCATTTGAAAACTTTTGTTGTTAAGAGTACAATTGATTACAATAAGAAATAGTCTAAGGATGTTGCAGAGTACATGTTAATATTTAATAATTATGTCTTATTATTTAATTCTGCCTGAACAAGTTAAAATAACCTTAGAATTGTCCTGCCATGTGGGAGGACTATTATAGAAGAATAAAATAGCCTTAGAATGTTAAATTCCAATTCCACAGCATGAAAGATCAAGAGAAAAATCCTAGATTTTTCAAGGAAAAATCTGCAAAAAAAATTTTTTTTCCACACTTTGGAAAGTCCAAAATAACATCTTACTTATGCTGACTATGATTATGATGAAGCAATTTGCCAAACCTAGTTTCTCAATACCAAATTGTTGTCACTATGTATTACATCACAAATTTAAAAAGAAATTATTGTAACATAAATTTATGACAACTGGTTACAAAGCTCCCATCTTACCAACAAGAGATCAGTCGTCACAGAAATATAGTACCTGGTAGAGATGTCAACATTACAGGCTACTTGTGATTATACCCTACTACATTGATTAATTCATGTATCTCAGAGCAGAATCAGATCCAGACTGTGGATTTCTCTTTTTGTTTAGCAATGGAGGCACATGTCATATGGAACTATGAAGAAATATTAAAAGCTCATTTAAAATATCCCAAGCCCTATGATTCCTTTTCTCAGAGAAAAGCTTTTGAGTCTTGGCTAAAACTATGTAGTTCAGATATCCAGTAATTATTCTAGCTACCACAGTTATTTCTGCCAGCTGGGCAAATCATTTCCCGTGAATATTCACTGTTAGATGAATCCTTTCACTTGTACTGATGGCTTTATGTTTGCCTTTTTGTGAATATTCTAGCAAATGGGTTGTTGGAAGGAAGATGTGCCAATGAGAATAATTTTCTATAGCAATGACAGATTATTCAAATTAAATGAATAGTTAATTCAACAACTTAAATATTTATACTTTCAATTCTGGGCTTCTCAGGCCCTGGAAATTATTTGTGTTTCAGAGAATTCCAAGTGTGTTCCAATTGCTTCAGTTTTTTTGTCTTCTACTCACTGATGCAAGAGGATTTTTTTTCCTATGGATTTGTACCCACGGAAATTAGAACAGAATCGTAATTTTATCTTTAAAATACATTCACAATCCTTATTTTGTGAGCACATTATTCACCACTCACTACAGAAAATAGTCTTTGAATAATTACTATATTTGAGAAATATGGCTGTGAATAATTCATAGAGAAGAAGGAAGATAAATTGGCCCATGTGTCTAATACAAATAATTAATACCAAACTCTTGAGTTTTCTGCCTGATTAAAAAAATACTGAAGACAGCATGATAGCAATTGTTGGTCAACAAGAATCATATTAGGAGATTCACAGTTTGTGTGAACTCTGTGGCTGTATTTGCATGTGTAAATTTTAATGTTTTTATTATTATCTCAACTCTTCTAAATGTAATAATGCATTTTTTACCATTTTCTTTAGGTTTTCTGCTTTTTGAGCATTTTTTTTTAGAACAGAGGGGTTTTTTGTTTACAGGAACACTAATAATAAACTAACAATTGTTAGGGTGAGTTTAGGAAAAATGTTAACTACCTATTAAGGTCACCTTTTTGAAAAATTGAGGTGATTACAAGATTAAAAAAAGCAAATAAATATGCAGGGATATGTTAATTAAATTTACATTAGTTACATTTCTCTGCATGACAAGGACTAATGATATTATTTTAAAATGAGACACTTATTCTTGGTCCAGTATTTCACAGCTGACTTTAATTGTTGTGGTAATTTCATAATGAAACTTAATAATGTTATATTCACAATATCAGCATGTATTGCAGGTATGAGTGTAAAAAAAATTGCTATTAGACTCATGACTGTGGAGTTTTTTTGGTATACAACAAACAAGAAAAGAGAAAACAAAAAGCCCTTTTTTTCTCAGAAACCAGCTATAAACAGACGCACTTTTCAGAAAAGTGTTTTAAAAATGTTTTATGCTGTACTTGTTAAGAGTCTTGGAAATTTTTCTCTCACACTTGCAATAAAGATGCTTTCACAAAACCTAGTAAGCAAATAAAGATGCTTTTCAAAATAATGCAAAATGATCAAATTTTTCCTTCATTTCTTCTGCTTTGAGTAATGGCATGGCTAAAATTAGAAAAAAAAAATCACAGCAACAGATATATATAAATCCAATTTTAAAGAAATTTACCAATCAAATATAAAGTCTTAATTTAAATGCAAGCTTCATTGTTTGGGAGAATGGAATGTGGAACTGTCCCAGCTGCAGATCAGAGAGTCCACTTTTAAAGCCTATGGACAAATGTGGGTTTTGTATCCCCTAAAAATGAAACAGCATTTTTTGAGTATAACAAAGTGTATATGTTGGAAGACAAAGAAGTCTTGTGGAAAGTAAACCTTCTGCATTTCTGCATTTCTCCCTCATTTAAACTGAGATGTTCACAGATGTTGAGTCATTAGTGACTGCATATGTAGATTTTTTACCTTAAATTTTAAAAAAACTCTTGTATTTGCAGTTTTTTGCAAGAAAAGAGTTTTTAGCTTGTTTGGTTGTTTTTTTGGTTTTTTTTTTTGTTGTTGTTGTTGTTGATAATTACACATGCAAACACTGGTCAATACTGAAAAACCAGTTCTTTAATTCAGGTATGTGACTATGATGGCTCTTTAGAAAGTTAACCCTTACAATATTTGTGAAAAAAATGAAAAAAAAATTATCACAAAAGGTTGAAAAAGTAATATTCAAATAATTTACCCTTAATCAATTAATAGGCATATATAAATACAAACTGTTCAGGTAAGCCAAAGTTTCCTAGAACTTTATATATGAAGTTGCTCTTTAAATTACTTATTTTTTTCTATTAAATACTGTATTCTTAATTTTGCTGAATAGGTATAGTGGACAGACATACTAAATGCTGTCAAATTGATGCGTTAAGGATAAAGGCATCCACAACTCTCTCTGTTTTCATTAACCTGATCTTTAGAAATGTGCTGTCTTTAGAAACATCTATCAGTGAGTGGCAGTACCAGATGAAAGAAAACTCATACACTTAAGATTTCATTATGATATAAACTAGGAGAGCTTCTCTTTTTTCATTCTTTAATTTACATCTCATACTTTTGCTTCCAGCCCTTAGGGTTAAAGAACATCTCTTTAAAAAGACGATGGAGCTACTGTATTCTTGTTCCCTTTTCAGAGATGTCTTGTTTAAACAAGGTGAGAACTTACCAAATAAAACGAATCTGTTCACAATAACAGATGAATTTAGACTGAACAGTTGAGACTACCTTCTCTTCAAGAAACACTGCTGGCAGCAACATCCTTCTCACTTACAGCTGTGCATCCTCCTGTGATCATAAGAAATAAATAGGATTGCAAAACTAGATTAATTTTCAGAGCCCATTTTTGCAGAAAAAGATAAGCAAGCCTCAAGGATATAAAAGTTCTTCAGTCTAGTCATCTATGAAAGAATTCACTTGTAGCAAAACCAAAACATCTCTAAAATCCCTTAACATGACCAACCTACATACTCATCCAGTCACTGATGCAATTGCACACTTGTGTGGGCAAAGAGAGCATACAAATTATCACTGTAGGCACACATGGGAATCAGTGTCTAGAGAGATAAATCCTGGATCCTATTTCTGAGAAGCCTTGTTCCTTAAAAACATTAGCTGATGATGGATGATTCCCAGTTCTATTTAATCCATTTTCACAGTTTTCAGGTTGATACAGATACCAAATGTCATGCAGCAGCAAGAACAGTGTTGCTCCACCCACGGGAACAAGCCATAAGGATGACCCCAGTATAGTGGTAGCATCATCAAAAAGCACAATTCCCCAAGATCTGAACCTTGTCACAGTAAAGGAGTTCATCAAAATCCAAAGCCACTGCAATGGAGGGAGCCTGGGCTCCCCTCTCTATGGGGCCACAGATCCTGCCAGGAGTCAACTCCAGCACAGACTCCCAATAAGGTCAAAGACTCACTCCTTACGGCATTCTCCTGCTTGGCAAGGAGTTCAGGTCTCCAGGAGCTGCAGATGGATCTCTTTTCCAATGTGGACATCCATGGATTGCAGGGGGACTGCCAACCCATCATGGGCTGGAGGGGAAACTCTGCTCCAGTGCATGGGGCACCTCCTCCCTCTCCTTCTTCACTGACCTGGGTGTCTGCACAGTTGCTCCTTTCACATATTCTCACTCCTCTCTGAGTTGCAGTTGCTGTTGTGAAGCAACTTTTCCCCTTATTAAACCCGTTATGCCAGAGGCACTACTACTGTCACTGATGGGCTTGGCCTTGGCCAGTGGTGGATCTGGCATGAAGCTGGTCGGCACTGGCTCTGTTGGACATGGGGGAAGCTTCTGGCAAGCTTCTCACAGAAGCCACCCCAATTACCTCCCTGGACCAAAACCTGTCCATGCAAACTTGGCACAGAAGGCTGAGCTTCTGGTAAAACTTTCTGACTTTTTTTGATTTTAATCTTTTGTATAACTGAAATTTACTGTGTTACAGATTTAGAAACTTATTTTTACTTTGGGTTCCTTCAGGAACTTATTTCAAAATTGTTTTCTAAACTCTTATGATACTTTATTTTTCTCAATACATTTCCTACATAGCTAGGTTTATTCAGATTCCATGCATCTCTTGCACCTATTTCAATTTCCTCTTCTATCTGAGAGGTCTTTAGGCCTTTCAAGGGCATAATCATGTCCAAGGAAGACATAAGACCTTTTCATTGCTTTTACGGACTGAGGAGTCATCTTGAATTTGCTTTTGGCTATAGCATACAAAATAAGCCTAGGCATCTCTCTGCCTGCTATGTAAATGTGTCCCTAGGACAAAAATTGGCAGCCATCAGCATAATATTTAAGAGCCTTAGAACTGGTAATGGGTTTGCTATTAAATCCAAGTAGAAACAAAATTAAATGTGAGTTTTATAAGGAACTGCATTACTTACTCAGGGACTGTGGCCAAATTTGTATGGAGGTTCTAAAAATTGGAATATATGAGAAAATTATTTTGTAATATCCTGAAATCAAAATTGATATAATCAAAAGGCTCCTAACTGAACTGAAGACTGTAATATATTCCCCTAAGACATCCCAGATCAAAAAAGAATTGAAATTTGATCTTGACAACAACCTCACAAATCTCTAGAAACATCTGTAGCCTCATAATCCCAGGTGCAAGTAAGAGAACACATTCTTTGCAATACCAGCAAAAAGTCTCAGGATCTATGAGGCTTTCTCTGAACTTCCTTAGCCCACTTGGAGAATGACCAGATGGCCATTAGATATTTAGTTTTGTTGTAAATCATCTTTGCCCAGTGGTGTGAGGTGACGCCTTCTGTTACCATAGTGTTGATATATTTATGTAAATAATGGATTGTTGCAGTCTAACCCCAGCCAGCAGTGCAGCCTCATGCAGCAACTTAGTCCTCTGGGAGACAGGAAAGACAATTAAAAGTGTAAAAGTGAAAAACGTGTGGTTGAGATAAACATAGTTTCATAGGTAAAGGCAAAGTCATGCACACAAGCAAAGCAAGACAAGGGGTTCACTATTTCCTATGGGCAGGTCAGTGTTCAGCCATACCCAGAAAAGCAAGGCTTTATCGCAGGGTGATAAAGAGTGACTTCAGAAAATAATTCCATCACTCCCAAACATCTTCCCCCTTTCCTTCTTCCCCCACTTTACATGCTGAACATGATGCCAGTGGCCTAGGATAACCCTGTGGTCAGTTGGGGTCAGGTGTCCTGGCTGTGTCCCCTTCCAACACCTTTGTGCCTCCTCACTGGTGGGGTGGGGTGAGAGGCAGAAAAGGCCTTGACTCTGGGTAAGCTCTGCTTGGCAACAGCTG
Organism: Cettia cetti; assembly: GCA_013401135.1. Classification (NCBI taxonomy): domain Eukaryota; kingdom Metazoa; phylum Chordata; class Aves; order Passeriformes; family Sylviidae; genus Cettia; species Cettia cetti. The sequence continues at coordinate 16,876 of VZUI01047002.1, forward strand.
AAACATCCCCACGTTATCAGCATTGTTTTTGTCACAAATCCAAAAGACAGCTCCACGCCAGCTACTGTGGAGAAAGTTAACTCTATCCCAGCCATAACCAGAACATAACTAAAATCAGCTTGTAGCTATGGTGTGATTCAGACCAAGCTATCTGTGACTCGACTCTAGAAAAGGATTGTAGCATAGCTGAGTGGAGCCATGGGTAACCACAGGAGCTTTCAAAGATCAGATCCAGATCCTCAGCTCTAGAAAGTAATTACAAATGATCAGCAGATGATAAAACCAGCTTTAGGGTATCAAAGACAATAAAGAAATATTCAACATATAATAAACAATGATTACGTAATATGATTGAGGACATATCAAGAACAAGCAAGTAATCTGGTGGTTTTGGCAAGCATACAAGAATAAGCTCATGCAGATGCAAATGCAAGCCAGCATCCAAAGTTACCAGTACCATCATACTCTTTTTGGATTTGTGATACTGATATCTGCCTTTATCAACAAACTGGAAGAGTGAGAATAAAATAAATAGGACGATTAACTGTATTATTAGTGTGAATTAGCTGTAATAAATGTATAGTTTGGTGTATTGGTATTAGCATTAATTAAACTGGACTAATAATAATTTTGATTAAACTATCAATAATATCTTCACTCTTTCTAGCAGTCTCTGTCAACTACAAGTGGTGTGGTGCAACACACCAAAGAAGTATCATTTAAAAAACAAAATCTGTAACCCTGTGGAAAAAAAGGGGAACATAAAGTACTATACAAAAGGACCAAAAAAAACCCCCCACAGAAGTATAGGAATAAATCTGCTTTCAGATTTATAATTGTGATAACCCTGCTCAGGATTATAGGAGGTGGGTAAACTGGACTTATTAGAATTTAATAAATATAGCTGCCATCAAAGACATAAAACTACATATATGGATTCACATATGTGAAAGCTTCAGGCAAGAGAAAATCTCAACTACTAAGTAACATAAAAATAATAAAGGAAACCAAATTACGGATTTGACTGAATATTGAATTAGAATTCTAGTATGATGATCTTTACATTTTTCAAAAAATGAATATGAGAATATGAACTTTAAAGAAAAAGCATTAGAGAAGTCATATTTTGGCAAAAAACTTAAATATATTTTATACATATATATACACTATGTTTATTAGCATTTACCTAACTCAATTATAGTGTTTGTGTTTAGAATTTGGCTGATTGAATTGTCTGATTATATGTTGTTTCAGCAGAAAAATTCCAAGCATATATATATAAATAGAATAAATGCTGAAATAAAGTGCATTGTAACCTTTCAGGAAAAAGAAGTAAATGCTATTTAATTAGCACAATGTAAATGCCTGCGTAATGTACAAATGCAGAAAGACAAGACATACATTTACAAGGAAATTAATAGAAAATGATGGCAATATTGTATTGCCATTGTGAAAAATAAAAGGCAGATTTTGCTTTTGAACCTTCCCAGTCAGCATGTGTGCTTACATAATATATCTTTTCTACCCTTAATAATTTTAAGAAGAATAGATCACAATAATACTACAAAGGAAGAATGTAATGTATTTGAGTGTGTGTTAGAGTGGGCACTCCCTTTTTGCATCACCAGCTCTGGTATAGCTGTTCTGAAAAATAAGCTAAAACAATTTTTGTCATTTCTATTTCTGTAATTTCTCAAGCCTGCAACACAGCAAACCTAATCTCCAGTCCTCTATGGCATAAAAATGAAAGTGTACAGCTTTTTATGTTTAAAAACTTTAAAGAAATGGTAAATGGTAGAATACAGTTGTTCACGGACTTACTTCTACAGTGTCTCAGCCTGTTATGGTTCTGCAGCAATATCTGAGTATGACAGGCTTGAGAAGCTGCAGCATTATCTGCCCTGGTGTAATCCTGTCTCACTGGGCTGCTGTATGCCAACACTCTCCTTGAAGAACAGAAGAAGCAGGATTCATGCCTCCTGGTAAAACCAACAGTAGAGGCAAATACTCTCATTTTCCTTAGTGAATTTCTCATTTTCATTTATGTCAGAGTAAAAGATTACTCCTTCTCAAAATATTAATATCATATGAATTTTTCATTTGTCCAGGCTTAACACAATTGAACTTGAATTAGCATAATTTATTAAAAAAAATTTCCCACCACAACTTTCCATGTTTTTGAGTCTTTAGCTTAAAGAAAGTTATTTTAAGGGATTTGATACTTGGCCCATGCTCAATGTTGTTCCTGCCCTGTAGTTTTATTGGATTCAGATTCTACAGAACTTGGGGGGTTTTGTGTATGTTTCCTTAAGCACTCTAAAAGAAACTTCACCATCTTCTATCCAGAAAACATGGAAGTTTTAGTTTAAAATATTTTATGGTATTTGAACACTAAAATGTTAATTTTCTTAATAAAATATGACATTAAACACTATCAAAACTAGCAACAAACCTTCCCCCAATCAGTTTTATGAAAATTCTTCAGGTACTCAATTTATCTGCTTTTTCTTCCAAATATTCAAAAAATAAATCCCTAAGTTTTCTAGGACTTTTGAGGTGATACAATAAAAGGAAGTTTTAAGGTGAGACAAGTAATTCTAAGACATGAGGAAAACTTAATCTCATATAAGCAGTTTACTTGTGGTGTAAATGTGGTTGTAGTAAGCTTTCAGGTATGAATCACAGGAATTTTTAGCGGATTCCACATTCTTCCATCACTCAGGCAATTAGTGAAAGCCTCTTCAAGGTTTGCAAGACACTGATAACTTGTCTATAAAATAACATTGATAGTCAGGCTGTAAATATCTGCCTCTTTCTTCTGCTCTGCAATGAACTGACATGGAGAACTAATTTTTCTTAAAGACTCCCTCAAATGAAACACAAGCCTTTTCCTTTGCAGTGGTAATAACTCAACTGAAACACGCTCTTAGAAAAATTCAGGGTCAAGACCCTCTATTATGCATCAATTTAGGGCAGAAATTGAATTGAATTGCTTTTTGCCACAAAATCATGCAAGTCAAAAACTAATGTTCTGGGATGAGAATTACCAGTCAGAGTTGTTGAAATAGTTTATTATTTGTTTACTAAATAAATAGTCTGTGAGAGTGTGTGTATCCTTGCTAAGTAAATACTAGAAAAATGCTGCTATTAAGTAACTCAGAATATCTTCATCTTTTTCAGACTGAAAAGAGGAAGAGATAATTCTCTGATAACTAGGTAGCTATGGCAATCAGCTGATAAGTAACACAGTTTTAACCCCCTCCCTTCTCCACAATATATGAAATGATTTCAAAAACAACTGTGATAGGAAAGCAAATCACCTCTGCAGACCTTGAAGCACAGGGAATTCTCTTGCAAAGTGATATAATTAGTTATTCCCTAACAATATTAGATGGGAGGGGGAAGGAGGTTAAGGAAGAAGGAAAAAAGATAAATGAAAAAAAAAACCCCAAACCCTAAAACAAACTACTTACTACATTTTTTTTTTTTTTAGCTCAAAATACATTCTTGTTTTTTTTACATTTTTGAATTATTTTCAATTGGCCAGGATTACAATTTCAGTGAATGCACTACTAACTATAAATAAGACCATTGAAGAAAAATTGCTACTTCCCATGGTTATAACTTACGCATTTAAACCTGAGAGGAGCTGAGCTTCACTGACAGGAGCAACAAATTTACAAATTAAATATAGTAAGTCAGTGAGAACTTTGACTTAGTACTTTTGAATTGGTTAGCATAAAGTTAAAAATGTAGTCATAATACTTCTCAATTATGTACTCCTAAAACCATAGAACAAGTATTGTCTTGTTATACAATATTTGTCCCATATTGTTTTGATATTATTAAAAAATCAGGAATAGATTTTATTATCAATTATGATAATCATTCTTATCTAAATATCAGCAGCATCAGAACAATGGACTGCATTCTGCTCTGAAGTTGCAATTCTGAACACAGCCAGTAATTTCTGGTTGTCAGTGTCAAATAATAGATACTGTATTTTAATTAACAGGCAGTATAAATTAAACATATCAATTACCCAGTACAGAAGGGAGTAAACTTGGGATATAAGTTATCCAAATGTGTCAGGAATAACCTAATTTCCAGTGAATATTATTTTCTCTCAATAGTAATCAATAATATGAATATCACTGAAGACCACATTTTCCTCTATTTTTTTTTTCCTTTTTTAACATATCAACTCTATGTCTTTCAAATAAGTTACATTTTTCACATATTATGGGTATATGGGATTGAGATCTTCCAGAGACTATGTATGGCATATGGCTATTGTTTGTATTTCCCTATTTTTTCTCTATAATTTTGTAAAGATTTTTGGCAACTAAGTCTTTGGTTTTTCTGTGAGCTGATGACTTGCACCCTAATGATAAAGGCTCATTCTTCATTGCTGGAATTATCTAGAGTATTTAGCATAACTTTTATACAACATTTACATCTTCCTTTATTTTAAAAATCTTCCTTGTGTTAACGTCATTTACAAACAGTTCATCTACATGTACTCTACAAAACTTCAAATGATCCTGCTTGAATTCTAAAGAGAATTAACTTAAGTCTTCTAATATATTGTTTCTCAACCGTTAGCTCTGCATCTGTGTCAATTGCTCATTTGACTTTATATGAGTAACAAAGCAGCCAATTTGTACTGTAACTCGAAGGTAACTTCCTGAGAAGGCTGCAGTTCTTTTTCCTGAGAAGAGGCTTTTGGTATCACCTAAATCTATTGTGAGTTTACCAGTTGAGCTCTTATGCAGTAAAATTAGCAAACTATGCAACCAGCTAGATACTAGCTTACTTGTAAACATACACATACCTAACATGGTATGGTGCTTCCTATTACACTTCAGAATTCTGAGTCATAAATCAGTAAAAACACAAACTTCAACCCTGTTTATGTTTGTTGTTTTTTTGGTTGGGTTTTTTGTTTTGTTTTGTTTTTGTGAGATTTGTACTGGGTGAAGTTTTATATGCAAATGCTGAAGTACCATATTTCTTGGTAGTGCCTCACACTGTTATGCCCTAGACTTTCAGAAAACTTGACTTTCTGGCTACTAGCATAACAGATATTCTGATTTGGGTTACTTTGTTGTAAACAGGCAATAGGGTGGAATAACATGAATGATTAATCACTACAAACCTGGTCAAACTTGTGTTTACCATTTCAGCTGGTGTCCCTGATTTCAGAATGGAGTAGGTGATACTGTAAGACTATTATAGGTCCTCTACTCTCGTGCCTATCTTTCCTTCTTCTTCCATGCTGCCATCCCAAGATGCCTTAGTCTGCCCAGTTATATACCTCAGCAACCATTTTTTCATATCTAGTCATGATGGAAATTCTATCACTCTTGGCATAATCTCCTTGTCTAATATGTAGTATTACATTTGATTGTGGATATACAGGACTCTCTCTGTCAGCTGGCATCTGCTAAGCTAAGGATATAACAAAAGGGTGGAGAAGGTCTTTTCCTGTTACTGCAGAGCCCATACATTCAGTTGGCCGTATTTATGCTTGGTAGGGTTCCAAAATACCAAACTGTATTTTCAGTTACAGTTTATCTTGGATCACAACTATGTGGACAGTGTGTCTCTCCTTCCTCCTACTATATTATCCAGACTTGTGTGATTAACACATGAAACAATAGTGTTCTAGTCTGTACCATCTTACCTTGTCTCAATGTTGAAATGACTTAGTGACTTTGTTGGACTTTACAAGTGGCTAATATAGTTGCTCTATAAATATGATAAGATACAGCAAAATGTAAATGTAAGACATCTAAACCTGAGAATAAGTATATTGACAAGACATAATTATGTACTGCCTCTTGAGAATTTTCAAGGCATCATATCTGGGCTCATATCACCCTCTATATAAGAGTACAGACCTTTTTTATGTCTTTTGTCCTATCTGAAGGACAAAAATTATATTACATCTGAAGATATATTGGATAATGTAAATTGCCTATACCTAGGCAACTTAACGGTGTTGTAGGTATCAATATCTGAGTTAATTTCTAAATTTCCATAGTGATCAGTGTTTTTGTGAATATAGACCTCCAGAGATACCTACCTGCATGAAGTTGGCAGATAGGAAACAGGACTAAAATTGGTCTTGTGGTTTTCTGATGTAGTAGCTGAAGACCAGGAAGAATATATTATGTCATTTTAAACATCTGTCTTAGGAAACCAAATTGCTTCTTTAGTCTATTCAATCAATTCAGCTAAGAAGATTTGCCTCACCCTAAAGAAATATCAGGTAATCAATCAACTTAGCATTTTTCTATGGTTTCCTGGCAGTACTGTGAATCTCCTCACTGAATGTTATGGGACCCCTTAGATTGTGATGGCATCTAACTTACCCCTACATACTAGAAAGGAGACGAGAGTTTATGTTTCTTAAATCTTAAATCTTAAACAGAATCCCAGCATGCATTACTGTCCTAGATACTGGAAACCAGATTTTAACACTGTATGTGTAGTATTTTTATATTTGAGAATCTGTTGTGGATTTGAACATCTGTGAGTTTAATGGTGGGACAGGAAATGCACTTTATCTGTTTCAAGGCAGAATTAATATTAAGTTAGGAATGGATGACCTCTGCAGGGACAGATGCAAAAAGGTACTGAACCTTTTGTCATAACAGTAGCTAAATTGTGTTCCTTGTGATACAGTGCATAAAACCAGAACCAAACAAAACACCTAGAAATCTTCAGCTTTTTTGTGACTAAAAATTTAACTAGGAACAAACTTAACAATTTATTCTGATACAAAGTTTACATTTCCCCACTGTATGAGTCTTATGCTACATTGTGCACTACAAGGCTAGTAGCTGCTTTGACTCCTCCCTAAATTTATGCAAGAGTGATCTTAGCCTAACTCCTAACTCCAACTGCACTTATATGCAAACTCAAACTTCTTTTATGCTTGTTTCACTTAATTTCCCCATTCCAATATCTGTAGCAGCTCCAGAAGGGCCCCAAACCAGCATGACCACAACTGCTCTAACCAGATGGTGACCTGGACTGGTTGTCTACATTTGATCCACTTATACTGCTGAATGAAGAATATTTAAAAAATATAAAGCAAAAACTTCAGTTTCTGTACTGAATAATTACATGCTCAATAATGCAACAATGCCATTACTGTTAGACAATATTCTAAAATAAAATTCAACATTTCTACAGTAGCTAAAATATGTCATATCTCTTTGATAACGAAAATATTTCATGCCAATATCTACACAACTAAGTGTTGGTTTCACATAAATAAACTTTAAACTGTTTTAATGTAATTTTCACCTTCACATTCTTTCATAGGAGTGTTTGAACATACAAACATGCATTTAAGGAAAGCGAATACCTAATTTATTTCAGTGGAATGAAAACAGAATTTCCTGATCACAGTATTTGACTGGGAGAGTCAAATATGGAAAGAGCTTTTGTATGGTGAGGGACCCAGAATAAGAATATCACTACAGATTGTAAACTCCTAGAGAGTAAATCAGAACTAAAACAGAAGTAGCTAATTTTATCAAGCTCTTAATATAAAAATAAGATGCTGTGTAATTAAAATTTATTATTTCATGCTTCATGTTACTATTAAGACATACTCTGAAAGCAAAGGTTTGCTAATTTATTATGCTACCATAAAGGGTGTAAAGGGTGTTCTCATGGAGGAACCTGAAATGGTTTCTTAGGAATACAGTTATCATTCGTGAAATGGTATAGAATAAAAAAATAAGGAGACTTGATATATGCTATCAATAAATGTTATATATTAATCCATTTCCCCTATTCTTATTTTTATGTGACAAAACTAATAAAAGATACATGCCACTCCCCCCTATTGACATTCTAATTATCTACAGGGCATTGTAGTAGAAAATGACATATTGCTAATCAGATTATTTCTGTAAATAAAAACAGCCAGTCAGATGGCACCTGAGACCCCGCCTCTTGGTATATAGCATAACAGGAAAATGATTGAATGAGACCTGTGGGGCATAAATCTACTCAATGTCTGATGGGATTATCACTTCCTAGGTTGCTGGTGGAAATAAAGGTGCAGAATATCTCAAGGCATCTCATGATTTGTTTTGGAGACACCAATTTATATTGCAGGGCAATGAACCAGAAGATATCTTAGAGCATCCTTCTGATTCAAATTCCAGGGTATTTTGTGCTTGGAATTGACAACATTTCAACATAAAGGGCATTCTTAGAGCAACGTAATATGGCTTTTTAAACCGATTGATTATATTCTTTATCCTCTTCTGCTTTTCCCCATCAGACATAACAAAGTTTATGCTGGTACATTATTTCAAAGTGTGTGGCCAATTGTTACAGAAAAAGAAGCAAAAAAGAATATTTTTCTCACATCTTTCTATATATCATCTTGTTCCCACTGTATTAAATCTTGTTTTAGTTACAGACATCCATGAGAGACTTTCCAGAGATTTTGCTGAGCTTAGATAAGACTGGACATGATTAATGTCACTCTTCAGCTGCATACTCAGTGTAGGGGTATACAGTCTGTATCAGATTCCAAGCCCACACAAAGAATTTTCCTCCAGTCTTCTCTGCTGTCATCCAGAAAGATAAAGAACTACTTCTGTTAACTCCCTCCCTGACAGCTAATAAGATCTTTTGCTTGCCTAAGGAATTAAAAATGCATCTCAAGGAGTGAAAACAGAAAACAAGAGCTGAATATCTAAGTGTTTGCACTGGATCTGATCTGGGTTCCATCGAACTCTGTGTTCTGACATATGAGCAGACAAGCACTGAATACCTCAAGGGAGGGTATAAAAAAATAAGCCCTTTTATAGGTAAGAATTGACTAAAATTATGAGTGATATCCTTGTACACAAAAAATAGCATTGAATACTAAGGAAGTTTTGTTGGCTTTCATTTATTATTTTAAATTCTTTACTTGTTAGGTTTTACCTTGGTTATCACCTTCTGTGACCTCTGGCATATGGATCTCAGGTATTTAGTGCCATTTCTAATACCCTGGTATGCTGGAGAGAAACATTTGTGGCAGGCATCCACAAAAAGGGGTGACTCTTCCCTTTCTTTTAAAGTTCAGTTGATGTCCCCAGAAGTTTCTCCATTATCCATGGAAAATTTCATGTTATATATATGTCATATAATATTTTATATATTTCATACATATAAAAGTGCCATGATTCATGTTAACACCTTGCCTCTATCTTTTTCAATCTTTTTTGCTCACTCTACTTTACCTTCTGGCCACAGCTATGTGGAAGATGTTTACACTGTGCCTAAGAATAACTACATAAACGTTTCAATGAGTGTATTGTTGCTGTTGAACCCAGCAGTAAAGGTAAATGTTAAGAACAGTACTTAAGACAAGCCCAGGTATCTGTTCCACGTATTTTCCAGGAATTCAAGTGACTATGTTAATGACTATGTTAATTATTTTTTCTAAGGTTATTACTTGATATTTTTAAATCATAAGATTTAACATGATTTGTTTAATAATCTTGCTGGTTTTTTAATGTTACACAAAGCCCCAGGGAATGAGTAAGCATGTATAATACATAGAAAAAAAAAGTACATAATTCCTTTAGTATAAGGTAAAACTATAACAGTGAAGTGTGTCATTTTTTTCCATGAACATTGGGCATGCAAACTGGTCAATACATTAATAGATCATTCAGTATATATGAAATTTTGCAATCACTTATGGCGCTGAAAATATTTAATATACATGAACTTTTACTTCTATTGAATACAGCAACAGAAGGTGGAAATTTTGGCAAAGATGAACTTAGAACAACAAAGTAAAAAAAAACCAAAAAACTATGCAGCTGTATGGTCTTGTATGGCACTTGTGAGAAGGAGTTGTAGGAGGCACAGGCTCCCCACCTCTGCTCAAGTAGCTGTCTTGAATCTTAGTCCTTCTATATTTTATGATATAACCATGTGTGTGCCTAGATTTGTACCTTTGAATCTGTGGATTTGACCTCCCAACATAACTCCAGACCTGCCAAGAAATCCCTGGACTAGCGGTGCTCTGCTGCTCTTTGTGCTGTGTGGCTACACCTGGCCATGCGGGCCATTGCCTCTGCCACCCTTGCTCTCTCAGGGGAGGGCTGTAAGCAGCATCTTTCCCTTGCTGCTCCCTGACACAATATCAATGAAATATGATTTTTTTAGTTATGATTTTTTCTTATTTGGGAGATGAAGAAAATTTAATTTTCAGGAGACACACACTTTTTCAGGGTGAAAGAAACCACCACAGCTAAAATAAGCCTTTAAAGCTTATGAATTCCAAAAGATTAAACTGAAGTCTGCAAACCATGCATTTATTACTAATATTGTTTGTTGAAGACTTCAGGTAAATTTTGTCACAAGAAAAATAAAGTTGGCTGAGAAATCTCAACTGTGAAGTTCGAAAAGGACTATGGTAACAATGGATAACGTATTGGAAAGAGAAGGTTTTGTTAAGTCCTTTGTGTTTGTCCTACTTTGCTACGAAGCAAGCAGAAAGACAATACAGAATATGAGAGAGAAAAACATGTCTGTTGTTTTATCTTTTCTGTTGAGGATTTGTTTTGGTTTTGTTGTTTTGGTGGTTTTTTTGGAATCTACCCAGGAGAAAGGTAATTGTGCAATTAATTTTCATTTGTGTTATAAAGCTCTTTTGGTTTTATAGACTGCAAATAAAAGGTCATAAAGATATTTATGCTCTTGGTATTTGCATGAGATGGGGCTGACAATGGCTGTGTTCCTGGACAATGTTTTAGCTCATAAAGTTTGCAGTATGCTGACCTGACCTGCCACTGTATGTAATAATCAGCTAGGATTGACCATGGCATTTGGATCTGGAATTTGAATAGCCATGCAGGTGTTCAGGGTCTTTTTTGATTAATTACCTAATTAAACCTAGAGACTGCTTCCCAGTTCTAAAAGTAGTTCAGGGTTTCAATTTGGAAATATTTGATTCCTCCTAAGGTCTGGGCTTATTCATTTTCTTATTTATACCTATCTCACCATTCACTGAGGAATACAGTGTGAAAATTATCAAGTCTGATCTTCACTTATTTAAAGCACAAGTTTTTGTGGTGGATCCAAAGAGCTCTTTCTGGGACATAATGAGGTGAACAGAGAAAACAACCATTTGGTGTGAAGCAGCAGTTTGGCCTTTGTCAACTTTTCATTTGCTCACCTCTTACCAAGGTTATGGAGAGGGATGTTGCAAGCTTCAAAAACTATGTTAATATTCAAGAGGGAAACCCTTTTGTCACTAATACCCAGGCTAACCAACTGTGAGGTGAAGTACTGAAGGTCCTAGTTGAGATTTTTAAAAAAATTTTCTTTACCTGTAAATTAGACTCAAGACTAGAAGAAGCATTTTTGCCTATCCATTTCACTTCTTTAATAGGCAAATTTCTGAATACACTGAATATAGAAGTTAACCTTCATGTACATATGTATTCGTTTCAAATCTAACAATAATCCTGATGCGCAATTCTTCCTCATTATTCCTGATGCATTCCTGTCACCTTTGTGACGAAAAGAGATTAAGAGAAAGAACATAAACAAATTCTAAAACTTGTATCTAGCTTGGTGCAAGACTAAATGAGGATGACAAGTGTCTCTATCCTACATTATTTTCCCTTTATTTAATTTGATAGAAGAGTATCTACAGCACCCTGCTACACCTTAAACAGCCTCAGAGCAAACCACAGAAAATAGTCTGAATAGTCTAAGCATCATAGAGAAGTCTCCTGGCTAATCCACTTGCCATGAGGAACACATAACTTGTTTTACCACATGATGTTATGTGTACGGTCCCCAGGGTTCACTTACTGGGCCAGTTCTGTTTAATATCTTAAACAATGATCTGCACAAGGTTATCAACTGCACCCTTGGTGAGTTTGAAGAAACCACCAAGTTGGGTGGGAGTGTCAATCTGCTAGTGGGCAGGCAGGCTTTGTGGAGGAATTTGGACAGACCAATTGCATGAGGTTCAAAAAGAAGTGCTGAGTCCTGCTCTTTGGTCACAACCACATGCAGCATTAAAGACTGGAGAAAAAAGTGGCTGGAAAGCTGTGTGACAGAAAAGGATCTGTTTGGCAGGCAGCTGAACACAAGCCAGTGTGTGCCCAGGTGTCCAAGAAGACCAATGACATCATGGTCTGTATCAGCAGTAGTGTGGCCAGCAGGACCAGGGCAGCGATTGTCCCTCTGTACTCAAGGATGTACCTTGACTCTTGTGTTTAGTTCTGAGCCCTTTGCTACAAGCAGGAGGCTGAGGTGCTGGAGTGTGTCCAGAGAAGGGTAACAGCTGGAACAAAAGTGGAGGAGCGGCCAGGGGAGCTAGGGTTGTCTAGCCTGGAGAAAAGCAGGGTGAGGGGAAATCTTATTGCATTCTAGAACAACTTGAAAGGAGGTTGTGAAGTGGTGGAGGTTGGTCTCCTCCCTGGCCTGGTTAAGACAAGAGAAAACAGCCTTCAGATTTACCAGTGGAGGGCTAGATTGGATATTAGGAAAATTTCTTCACCAAAAGGCTTGCCAAATATTGACATAGGCTGCACAGGGAAGTGGATGAGTCACCATCCCCAAAGGCATTTAAAAGACATGTAGATGTAGCACTTGGGGACATAGTTTAGTGCTGGACTAGGCAGTGCTGGGTTAATGGCTGGACTCTATGAACTTCAGGGTCTTTTCCAACTTATTCTATTATTCTACCCTTAGAAATATTATCCTGGAAATCTTACAAGATCATCTTGCCTAGGTAGCTTTGGCACTGCTAAAACTAGCTCTTATGAAAAAATAGTTCCATTATCAGTAGGTCAAATTTTTTAAAAAGGGTTCTCCACAGCCAGTTTTTCTGTCTTATTGTTAACTCAACTGTGCTTCTTTCAGGAGTTTCCATTTTGATTGTATTTCGTATATTAACTAGAAACACACATGCAAAATGTTTCTGGTACGTGCAAGTTAAAATCTAATGAGATTTCAAAGCCTCCAATTTTTAAGGATAATCCTGACATAATCAGTGAATTATTGAGGCAGGACCTACCTGTGGGGTGGGCAAGGTTTGCCTCATTGGGCAAACCTGGCAGGTAGTGAAAAAGAGAGGATCTTCCCTATTTATCCCAGCCTGGGACTGATGGCCTCAGGCTGGGCTGAAATGGGGTTTTTGGCCATGGACAAGTGTGGAGAGAGGCTCCAGCAGACCTAAGATACAAATCTTTCAAAAATGCTGTAAATTTTAAAATAACATTAGATTTACTCCTATTTGTGACTCATTTGTTTAGTGTTCCAGGTCCTGTTGAAGAAGCGTGTTCATGTTTTTAACTTCCGTATGTAATTGAATAAGGGCAATAAATGTTTTGTTCCTTTATCTTAATGGGTGATTTCTTGGTTTGGTTTGATTTTTTTTAACATGAGATGCACTGCAGTGAGATGAAAACTAGTATCATAAATGTCACCATAGAAATGAAGTATAGATTACAATCCTAGGATATATTAGAAAACAGGATTTTCCATATTCTTTCTTGTAAAAGACAGACAATATTTTTATTTTCAGACTTAACAGCAGAAAAAAGAAATTATACTGTAGCTTAAACGAACAGGGGACTTTGGCCTGTTAAAAATTTGGGGGAGAATATTAAAACTAAAGGGTTTTTTTTGTTCCTGACTAGATTGATATTAGAAAGCCAAACTCACCAGATTAAACATTTTATCTTATTTTATGTAGAGAAAGAGACATAGGCAGAATAATTTATCAAGCTAAGGTTCAGATGGCTGTATAAAGTTGAAACCATAAATATATTTATCTGACAAAAAGCAACCTTATTTTCTTCCCCACTTCATTTCTAAAGAAAGTAAAAATATGAACCTTCACACTGCACTCTAGACTGATGCTTGTCATTGCACAGCAGGCTGTGATAAAAAACAATGACAATAATAAATCATGAAATCTATCAACCCTTGGTAGGGAAAAAAAGCTAATGGATGCTGGGCTGATTTAGGAAATCTAAAAGAATATTGAATGAAACTTGGAAAGAAGACTTCTAAGAAAAATAAGCTGCCACGTTTTGTTCAATTTATTAGGACATTATTTGATTTCAGAACTACTAAATGTTTTAAATATTTGCTTTTTTTTATGTCCAGTAAATTGATAAAAAATATTATCTATCATATATTATCTGTGCTGGTTCTAATTTTGCTTTGATCTTAGTTCAAGGTCACATTAGGACAGAAACCTTTCCTAAAGTATTGTTTCCATGGTATAGAGTAGCAAAAGTTGAGTATTAGAATACATGCCAGACAGACAGTCTACAATAAAATATCATGACACTTTACTTCCAAGAGGACATACAGTTCACATATACAATTTAATAATATATTCACATACAATTTACGTTTTACAATTGCATAAGAGCTGTGAAGGATGATTGCTATACACGTTTACCGCTGTGTGCAAAAGTTAATTCACAGTGTGTTCAAATGAAAACATATGGACCAAGGTTTCTTCTGGATAACATTAGAACAAAGTCTTTTACTCCATTTGACATGCAGCATAGCTCATTCCTGTTGTTCAAGGACATTTCTGAGGAAGTTGTTACACTTTAGAATAGAAAATTCTTGAAAGACTTTGCAGGGTACTTATTTATCTTACTTCACTTTATATTAAAACTTCACTTTATATTAAAATTGCTGAAAAAATGAGACATCCATAAGTGAAAATTGAATTCTTGCATTAAGAAGAGATGTTTTTTCTTCATGACAGTTTGGATTCTTCTTGGAAATACAAACTGCTGCTTTGAATCTTCAGCCAGATGACCCATTAATTCCATAAAACTTAATACTATTTTACTTTATTTTTTGTATCGTATTTTTTGGCAGATTTAAAATTCAGATTGGAGGAGTTTGGAAGCCTATTTAAATGTGTGATAAAGCTTAGGAGAAAGGAGATCACATTTTTCCTTTTATAGTTAAAAAAACAGTTTAGGATCAGACACTTTCAAAAGAAGATTGAAAGACTAAGATTTCTCCGACCCAAGTAAAACAAGTTGAAATAGGCCACCAGTCATGATTCACTTGCCATCAAATTAGAGGATCCCCAAAAGAGTGTCTCACAAACTAGGATTCTGCCTGTGTGTGAGTCAGCTGCTACTGCCTTCCACACAACCACTGCCACGGGTAGTAAGAGCAGAGGTGGTGGAGCACAGAAAAGGTGTGCATGAGAAGTGCAGGTTACTGAAAAAGAATCCTGATAATCCTTTAGGAAGCATTAACATATAGAAGAGTGCATTTAGATCACAGTAAACTGGATTGGAGACAGACAATGCCAGAAACCTCACCCTGTAACTAAAGTTAGGCAATTAAAGAAAATATGCTTTGGATTATCTGGACATTTTAAATAACTGAAAGGTGTTGTATTATTATTTAAAATCAAATATTATTGCTTCATTGTCATTTATTATATTATTACTATTCTTCCTCAATTTTCCTGAAGGAGGAATTCAGCCAGAAAAGATGAAGAATTAATTCCTTATCTAGAGGAATTTGAGGGTATTGGAGAAGGGAAAATGATTCTGAAAGAAAAAAGAACTGTTCAAGAAATCCACTAGGTCATTACAAAAAAGGAGTTATCTAATGATATAGCTAAAGAAATCAAGGACAAAAAGGTAGCTAGGTGTTCCAGTTGCCAGATGTTCAGAAGTAAGTCTGGCTGGATGTAGCAGTATGAAAGAGCTGAACCATTCCACTGTCTGACAGAGCTACAAATAGGATGAAGTGTGTGCAGTACCACATCTTTTCCTTTACTCTGGAAATGTCAGACACTGCTAAGGTGTTGGCTAACAAAAGCATACTATATAGAGAACGTGAGTTCACAGTGTTGCTGTGGGGAAGAAGCAAATGGCGGCGCATGGGGAAGGGCAAAACCCTTTTAGACCTTTCCTCTACCACCAGATCCAGACCTGCTTTGGGGAAAGTACTTTTGGGTCTTTTCAGTTACTTAGGAGATTCAGATTTAATAAACATGCCTGTTTTGATAAATGTTCGTAGAGTTGGAAGTTGGATTTAACCTTACTATCCCAAAAATGAGCATACTGTGTGTTGGGCTTGTATGACCAGGTTTTGATACAAAGGAGGCTACAGGGATGGCTTCTTTGAGAAACTTCCAGAAGCTTTCCCTAAGTCTCAGAGGGCCAACACCAACTGTCTTGCAGATGGATGCAGCACTGGCCAAGAACAAATCCATGATCATTGATAGTAGTATCTCTGTGATAACGTAGTTAGGAAGTGGGGGAAAGCCCATGTGTGTCAGCAACTGCAGCCAGAGAGAGGAGTGAAAATATGTAAGAGAGACTGTAGGCATCAGCCTGGCAGAGTCACAAGGCCAACCAAGTTTCACCACGACAGGCCAGGTTTTGGCTTCAAGCCCTGGGAAACACTTGGTTAACTTAGGGTGAGACGAAGATCTTCTCCCAGGAGTCCTTGCTACTGTTATGTTAATGAACCCCAGTTCCATCTCCCTGTTGGCTACCCCTGTTCCATATTTGGTCATGTTTCTAGAACCCTCTACCCCCAAACCTATATATTGCCACTCCCCCCCATTTCTGGTCTTTGGAGTTTGCCTGGATACAGTGTACAGCTTTTGTCGCAGGAGTTCTGTGTTTGGTTTCTGGGCATCATCCCTATTTTATTTCTCATTAAAATGCTTGTACTTTTTGGGCACTTCATCATACCTGCTCCTTTTTCTGTGCCACATCTGCCCTGAAATCAGGGAACCCAAAAAACCTGTTGCAGTCAACACACAACTGCAACAAAAGACAACTCTGCAGACACCCCCAGGTCAGGGATGGAGAAGAGGGAGGAGGTCCTTGAGGCACTGGAGCAGAATACCCCTGCCTGTGGTGAGGACTACATTAAGGCTGTTCCCCTGCAACCCATGGTGGAGCAGAGACCCACCTGCAGCCCATGGAAGACCCCGACATCAGAGCAGGCGGATACCCAAAGAAGGTGTAGATGTTGTGGGATGCCTACACTTGAGCAGGCTCCTGGCAGGACCTGTGGGGAACCCGTGGTGGAGCAGATCATGAAAAGCTGTAGACCAAGGGAAGGACTTGGTTGGAGTTTGTGCTGGACTGTCCCCCATAGGAAGGACCCCCATGCTGGAGGGGAAGAATGTGAGGAGTCCTTCATCTGAGGAGGTAGGAGAGGCAGAGACAAGATGTGACTGACCGCAGCTCCTGTTCCCTGCCTTGCAGGGAGTTGTTGCAGGGGAGTGAGGAGAGAATTCAGGAGTGAAGCTGAGTCTGGGAAGAAGGGAGGAGTTGGAGAAAGATGTTTCAAGTTTTGGGTTTTTTTCTCACTACTTACTCTTGTCCCAAAGGCAGGCTTGTTACCTGGTGACAGTGCCAATTCGCACTCCCAGGCAAGGTATTTTTATTTCTTATTGTAGTTTGTGCAAAAAAAGAAGCTAGGTGGTAACTCAGAAAAGCATAGCTCTTCAGTAATCAAAAATTTACACTATTTATACATTTATACTGGCAAGTTTATACATTTATACAGGCAAATCAATCACACAGGGCAAATACCCTGTTTCTGAGGGCACATGAAGGGCATTTGAGGGGGAGGTAGGTATGCCTCATGTCGCTGAGGAGCCATGAGGGTGTGTGATAGGCATTTGGGTACCCTGCATGTATCTGAGGGGTGGCAGATACCCTGCATGCCACTGAGGGAACACGAGGATTACTGGGGGAGATGGATGCTGCCTTGCCACGTGTCTTTGAAAGGACATGAAGGTCGTTGGGGTAGTTGTGGATGTGTTCTGAGGACACAGCGTGGGTCCCCGCTGGGCGGGCAGGTCAGCACGGCACCGATCCCCTCTGCCACGCTGGCAGGAACTCGAAGTTGCTGTGTCTGCCCCTCTCAGCAGAGCACCAGGCATGGTCACATAAGGGGTGTGGGAGTCACTGCGGGGCAGGAATAGAAGTAATGAGGGAACGAGAAAGACAAAACAAAGAAAGAAAAAAGAACAAAAGAATGAGAAATAAAAAACGGACAAAAAGAAGATGTTATCTTGCTGGGCTTTGCTCTCCTCTGATGTGAATGTAAAATACGTCCCAGTGCTGCAAGTCCCAGTGCACTGATTAAAGCAGGTGCCTTACAAATAAGCAAATATGGACATAACAGGGGCTCTCACTGAGCTGATGAGTATGAGTATCTCTGAAAAAATATAAGCTAATTTAGGAATTCACGTTTCATGAAGTCTCTTGAATGTCGCTTCTTGTAGGAAATGCAAAAGAGAACGAAAGAACGAGAGAACGAAAGAATGAGAGAACAAACGAATGAACGAACGAACGAACGAAAGAAAGAAAGAAAAGAAGGAACAAGGGAATGAGAAAAATAAATAGCGAAGGAACAAGAGAACAAGAAAAAAAGAACAACGCAGAAAAACAAGGAAGGAGGGAATGAGAATAAAAGAACGGCAAAGGAATAGAAGGAAGGTGGGAACAAGAAAAAAAGAACGGCAGAGGAATACAAGAAAGGAGGGAATGAGAAAATAGAATGGTGGAGGTATAAAAAGAAAGAGGGAACGAGAAAAAAAGAATGCTGGAGGAAAAGAAGGAGGGAGGGAACGAGAAAAAAAGTAGGACTGAGCCCTTTCCTGCGCTGAGACACAGAGGATGAAGAGGCAGCACAGTCACAGGTCTGCATGGTGTTGTAGTTTGTGAGGGGAAAATTTGAGGTAACTTAGAGGGGACAGAAAGAATTTCATAGGGGAGAAATGCTGGAATTCCCAGTTGTCTTGTGTGAGGAATGGAATGTGCATTTTGGGGTAAAATTGAACAGTGCGGGAACCAAAGACTGCAGTAAGCTGTGGAGGATATGTAGAGGACATTTTGGCAAGAAAATCTGAGGTGATCTCTAGCAGAGAAAATGGTTTCTGGGGAAAAGTCTGACGTAATTTGTGGAGGACAAGCAGAGAAAATTTTGTGATGAAACTTGAGGTAATTTGTAAAGGCCAGAAGGAGCATTTTTGGTAATCAGGTAATCTGCAGAGGACTGAATTAATGTAAAATCTGAAGTAATCTCTATGGAATAAAATATTTTGGAAGGAAAATATGAGGTAATCTCTAGAAGATATTTTGGAGAGAAAATCTGGAGAAGTCTGTGGGGGACAGAATGGATATTTAGGTGCAGAATCTGGAGTAGTCTGTAGGGGACATTTTGTAGGGAAGAGTTGAGGTAGTTTAAAGGGGACAGAATGAACATTTTGGGAGAAAAATCTTGGGAAAAAGGTGACCCTAAGATCTTCCAAGATATTTGGAAGGGAAAATCTGAGGTAATCTATTTGGGTGTCAGAAGCCACATTTTGGATAGAAAACCAGAGGTAATTTAGACGGAAAAAAATTAAGATTTTTTGATGGGTGAATTTGGGGTAATTTAGAGAGGAAAAATGAGCATTTTTGAGGGAAATTCTGCTGTAACACAGAAGACAGAGACAGCATCTTTCACAGAAAATCTGGGATAACATAGAAGGAACATAGGAGACATTTTGAGCTGAAAAGCTGGATTTGGGTGAAATACCAAAAGTTTAGAAGGGTGTTGTCATGGGCAGAGTAGGACTTGCAGACGAAATCTGTTAAAAAAGCCCTGCTAATAAATCATGGCAAAATCACACCCCTTGCTTTCCTCAGAGAGGAACTTGGGTGTGGCTGAATCCAATCTTAGCCCAAGACATTGTCAAAAGTTTATATTTATAGGATTTAATAGGTGTAATTGAACTTCTATAGGATTTTCTCCTTCAGGATAAAGGAATGCAAACCAAATATAATAATAGAATTTGTATGTTATAAACAAAAATATCTTAAATAAAATTATTTGCTACACAGTATAGGAGCTATAAAACTACTGTTGTGTAACACACTGTTTTAAAGCAATATTCAAGTGGCTATGTGAAAACTAATACTAAATAAAAATTAATGTCACTTACCCATGCAAAAAACAGTGGCAAAACTATTTTGCTTACCTTTGAGAAGTAACTGAGGGATGTCCCCAGTGAGACAGGGTCTTCAAACACATATTCCAAGATTGAATATCCTAAAAAACCTACTGTTAAGAACTGTGACTGGGTGGCTTGAGGATCTCCCTGTGGGGCCATTGGGTCACGGTTCCCTTCAGACACAGGAGCTTTTCAGGCCTGAGTGTGTCATCGTCCATTGGCAGAAGCCGTGGGATGCTGAGGTAAGAGTGAGCAGAGGAGACCAGTGGCTTCAAGCTCAAGAGTGGAACGGCAAGCCAGAAGAACAGCAGGTTGGAGCTGAAGAGGGGACATGAGAGGCCCTCTGGGCAAAGGGCATTCCTGGCATCCCCAGGGCACCTTCTCAGTGCTGCAGCTGGCCGTGTGCAAGGCAACTGCCCTGTAAGCAGGGCTGGGCCTTTGCTGTCCTTGGTCTCTGGATGTTGTGCTCTTTTGGCTGCATGGAGAGGCGGGCAATCCTGTAAGGAGGCTGAGAGCCATGGCTCCCCAGCATGTTGGCTGCACAGAACTTGCTCCCTCTTCTGGTACTGTGTTCCCCTCCTCTGTGCTGCCCTTAGTTGGTGTGATAGATTGAGTTTATGTGTTAGGCCACCTTTAGAAATAGAGTAGTGTAGCTTAGACATACCAGGAGGGAAAGAGGAGCTCTGTGCTGTGACAGGGGGTCCCCAAAAACTCATGTGTGGAGAAACAGTCCAGCCTTGGCCCTGCTTTCTCTGAGACTCCCTTGGCCTTTGGCCGTAAGCTGGACTTCCTGACTGTCCAGTCTTGTTGCTCTTGCTGTGGGGGAAGGCAGAGTTTTGTGGCTCCCTGGGTGTCGACCAGCTTGTAAGCAGGCTGCAGGTAGCAGCCTTCGTCGGCCGACTGCCCTGTTAGTGGGGAGTGTCCCAGAACTGGAGAGAAGGAGCCTCTGTAGGTCTTGGGGGCCAGGGCCTCCCTGTAAGTCGAGGCCTGTGCTCTGGAATCTTGGACACTTTGTAGTGTACGGAAATCAGGGTTTTTTACACTATTTTATACATTTTACCAAAAAGATGTGAGCAAAATTATTGGTTACAGATTAGATAACAATTTATTAATTAATACATTCATATTTTGTAGTTTTGTCTCTCATCTGTCATCCTAATTAGTCTGCATGACCAGTTCTTGCTTTTGTGTCTGGGTTAAGTTCTGAATAGCTGATCAATGGGTTGGTGATCATTATCTTCTGCTGCTGATACTACCTTTCCCCAATTTCTTCTTAGTTCTTCTGACTTCAGTCCTGGTGGCTATCATCCAGGTAACCCATATTTCTTGGGATTGTCTTCCCTTTTCTTTATAATAAAAGATTAGTCAAGCATCCAATGTTCATTATGTTATTGCTTAGTCATAACTCTCTAGCTGTAGCTACTCATTAACAATTATAAAGAAATTTAAAGGTTTGATTCTTGGATCTTCATGGGCTCAGACCTTGAGGGGGTCAATATCACTCCTATATGATCAGTAATAAACTTATTTCCTCACGTTTGGTCTTTTTTGCTGGTGATGACAATTTGTGCCTGATCTTTCCCCATCAGAAAGAGCCTTTTCTTGCATTTTAACTCTGCTGTCCAGCTAGATAGAGGAGTGATACAGAGGCTTTGGTGGACACCTGGGATCTAGCCAGAGTCAGCCCAGGAAATCCTCTGTTGTTAGAAGCGTTGTAGTTTAGTTGAAGAGTAGGTCATTCAGTTGTATAGAAACACTCTGTTAAATTGGGTTTTTAGTCTTTTGGCTACATAATCCTTCTTTTAAAATAATAAAAACTGAGACAGAGAAAGAAGTGAGTAGTGAACTTCTGAAAATCTTTTACCATAATAAAGGAGAAAATAGTTAATAAGATCTGTATTATGAAAGAGGATGTTAAACTGCATAATAAAGTATTATTCCCCTTGCTTTCTTCACAGAGATCTATCCCAGAAAATTCCCATGAGCTCTGAAGCTACAGGTGAAGGAGGTTTTAATGTATTGTGGATGCACCTAGCTACTTACATGGCCATGTGTCCAATGAATAGCAACAGAAACAAATTTTATACTCATTACAAGAATGAAAAGAGTAACACATTGAATGAGTTCTGCTGATATTTTGAAAGTCTAATGGCAAACATTAATTGAAAGCACTGTTCTGTATTTCTTTATGGCACAAACCCCACATTGCAGATTTCTTGTTGACTTGGTTTGGAAACACAAGTGTCCACCAGGGAAAGCTGGAGCTTCCCTTGGAATGGAGAATGTAAACCCCTTCCCTCCAAATTATTATAATTTTGCAATTAGGTGCTTTCAGGCAGAGATATAGGAATAGGAATAACAGTTCTTTACTAGGAATATTAAAAATACAAACTTTGTGGTACAAAATCCAAGCAAACAAACAAAAATCCTAGAAACCCTGACAAAGTCAGAAAGACAATCTGACACCCTGTTGGTCATGATGTTGAAAGCAGTCCAAATAAGTCCTCCTGAAGTAACTGATGTAGTTCTGGTGGAGTAGAGATTATTCTGCAGAAGGGTCCAGAGATGGCAAGATTGGTTCAGTCTTCCTCTGGGAAATCCAGTGGAAAACAGGCTGTTCTGCAGTTCTGAATTGCTGTTTTTATCCAGGTAGGAATGCTTGACTCCTTCCATTAGGTGGATCATCTAACAATGGGATGATGTAATGTTTTCAGTCATGTGGTGAGCCTTGATGGTCCGCTAACAGAAGATAACTTCCTGGAGGGAGGACAGGTCAGTGGAAGAGATAAGGAACATTGCTCCACATGGTTTTAACAGAAAGCACCTGACCCCTCCCCCCTGGAGTTATGAAAAATGGGTTATACAAGAGATAAAAAAACCCCACCTCCCTAACTGGCTTCAACAGATGGCAAATAGAATACACATTTTTTAGTTACATATTGCAACCCAAGACACTTGTGTGTCTTGTGTGTACAGAGACCATTTGATGGTAATTTGATTTTTTTTCTAAATTCAAAAAGTCATATTTGATGCAAAATAACAAGTATTGCTTCTTCTATCACCATAAGCTTCATAGTGCTGCAAGTTCTGACATTACCATTATTTTTTCAGAAGTTTATATTCTTTCAATTGCAAGTTGCAGACTTCTAATTGAATTGTACTGATCAGCAGTGGTTAGCAGCATAGCAAAATACAACATACAACTCTTAAAATTACCTTTTTTACTATACTTGTTGATTAATTAAATGTCTAAAAGAACAAAAGATTATGTAGTATATGTCAACAAATTCAAGGGTTACTTCTTAAAATCTTTTGATTTAGTGGTTGTGTATTAGGTTAATATTTATTATTTTGTATTAAATGAATTTTAGAAAAAGCATCTTGTTAATTTCATTAGCTATTTACATACTGCTATAATCATTTGATGTTATCGCAGCATTCTGTATTTTTCCTGGGGATTTGTGAAACTTCTTTATCTTCTTTCAAAAAACCAACCACATTTCACCATATAGCTTTAAGCAGACCAGTAGAATAGTCACCCTCCTATAGAATAGTCACTTTTACCTCAGTTTTGTTCTGATATGGAAGTTATGAATTACAGACCACTGATATAAAAATCCTGGTTTTTTTAAAATATACAAGTCAAAAATATAACTTCATGATGTAATTTATATTCAATTTTTTTTATGAAAGGAAAAACAATAAATAAAAATATACTTTTCAGGATTATTGGGGATTTTTCTCCTAAAATAGGACTGCATCACCTATAGGAGAAAGCTGTTTAAATGTTGAAGTCAGGAGAGATAGGGAATTTTGCAATCATGTGATATAAAATTTAGATATAAATATAATTAGATTTAGATATAAAATTTAACATTTAGAAAGGAACTTTGCAGTTTTCCTTTTTGCAAAAATTACTTTGGAGTGTAATGATTGGTCTCTTATCTGTATGTAACATTTATTTCAAAGCTCAGCTCATACTTTAAAAATAAAATATGCTACTCTTTCTGAATAAAAAGCTTTTATAAACTTTTATCTTTTCAACTCTAGACAGACAGAGCTTTTGATGATATTTTTAACTAACATTCTAATATCCACATGGTTTAAATATTATAATTTCTTATACTTCTTCACACTTCTTTGCATTGTGGTTTTATATTTCTAATTTCCTCTTCCTCTCCTTTGCAAGAGAGTATTCTGTGAAGTAAGATGCCTGAGGATAGAAAGTATAATTTCAGGGAATTTAAAACCTACTTCAAACCTACTTCAAGTTTTGAGCCAAATGCAAATGAGAGATTACAAGAAAACCTTTCTTCCCACCAACCAGGTGTTCAATTAAAAAGAGGGTAATCAAGATAAATGTGTGTATCTGTATATATGTATCAGCACATATTTATATTTTAGTATTTAAAAGCCAATAATTAACAATTAATAGGGCTGCTATACAGTTTTGTAATACTAACTGGAGTTCAAAACAAGAAAATATTTTAGGAGTCTAAGCCTCATGAAGAAGCCAAATATTTTTCTGGTACTTTGGTTGTCCTAATGAGCTGGAAGTTACTGAGGCTTATTTTAATCATTTGTGACCTGCAACTGCAGTTATTAACCAGAATAAAGTGTGCATAATGCGAGTTTCAAGGGATTGAGGCTGTTTGAAATGGAAAGGAAATTTTGTTACTTAAGACTTTGGCTCAGTGATGTTTAAAATGTATTTATCTCTACACACAGATTTTAAATGACCCATGAATGAAGTTTGATTTTCCTTCTGAAGGTGAAGGAGGATCTTGCTGTGCTAGTCATGCACTCCAGTCTATCTTGTATTGCCTGAGGAGATAGGTGTCAGTTGCATACACATTCTTGAATATCCAGCTATGAATCGTTTAAATGATCAAAATGATAAACCTCAACATTTAAATGTCTAATGGTTCAGGACTTTTTAAAAGTCAGTAAGTTTTTAAAATACTTTCACAAAGGGGCTGTCTCATTCTGTAGACGTTATTCTTTAACAAATAGTCAAACAGCAGGTGGACTGGTAAACAGGAAAGCTGTTTGTATTTTGCTAGGATGGTAACAAGGCTCAGTTTTCTAAAGGAACTGTCAGGTGTGGTCATGTGACAGCAGTTCTAAAGTATCAAGGAACCCAACACAATCTGCCTTAAAGAGCAACCTCTTCCAATACCTGCATCTCAATGCTCAGGAAAACAGGTGACCTAAGTTTGATGCAAAGAGGCAGTAAGGAGCTGGAAGCAAGATGGGCTTGACTCTAATTACTTGACATTGTACTTGACATTGCATCTGGAATACTGTGTCCAGTTTTGGACTCCACAACTGAAGAAAGAAAAATACAAAATTGTGTGATTTCAGTGGTGGGCCCCAAGATGCTTGTAGCTGGGGCACTCACCCAGGGAGACTGAGATTCTAGTCTTGTTCAGCAAGAAAAGAGGTGGCTTCAGGGATACATACCAGCAGTCTGCTAGTACGTAGGAGGATGTTATTAAGAAGAGAGGACCAGAAACCACAAGTCTACTGAAGCAAGAAAACATGACACAGGTCATAAATTACAACAACAAAGGTAAAAATGGGTATTAAAAAAAAAAAGAGAAATCTCTATGATGATAATTAAGCATTGTGACAGAGTGCCCTGGGAGATTGTTCTTGGAGTTTACACAAAGTGATTAGAGAAAGTCCTACACACTCTGGTCTGAATTCAAGGTTGATTCTGCTTTGATCAGGAGGATGTACTGGAGTATTCACATGTTGCCTTCCAACAATAATGACTGTGATTTTTTAATTGAAAGTGTGTTTACATATAACCTAAAGGTAACCCAAGAAATGGATGACAGATTTCAAATGTCATTTAGAAAATGAGCAGATTAAGTTCCATGTAAGTCATCACCAATCAATCCATGTCCACACTTCTGCTGGTAACATTCTGCACTGCTTTCGTCTGTATTATCTTAGTTCATGCTTTGGAAAAAGGAATCAAGATCTCCTAATGCAACAGGCATGCATTCCAAATAGATGTATTCATTAAACTGAGAGTGCTTGGCCACTTACAGCATCAGGTTAGGAGCAGGCAATATCATTTTAATACTGTTCATTTTTTTTATACACTATAGTCCATATGCTGTTGTACCTCAGTTATCCCGAATTAAGAAGGCAGAAGAGTTTGTCTTTGCCTGGTTTCTGAAATTTTCTTTCTTGAGGGAAAAAGAAAAAAGGGAATAAAAAGAGTAATTTATTTTTCTTCTGCCTGTAGAAAATATGAGGATCACATTCCTTTATTTGTGCAAAGATTTGAGGGTGGAGAGTGAGCTGAGACCTTATCTCGACTGGAGTAGTGATTTTGAAGACAGTGGGATATAGCCCATTTTTTGGACAAAGATAATGTTTCAGTGTATAATTAAAACAAACTTTGAGCTACAGTGGAGCACAAACGGGAGTTTTTATTAATTTGGTATTTTGTTTCTTGTGGGGTGGGTTTTTTTGTTTGGTCTGTTGGGTTTTTTTTTCTGTTCTGTTCATTTGTTGGTTGTTAGCTTATTTAAAGCGCCTGGATCTATTTTTGCTTAATTTCAAGTTCATACAAAATTAGCATGCTGGGTATATAGTTTTGCATCCAAACACTTTTTAATTTGGGCTAGATTTGATTTTTTGAATGTAAAGACAAAAGTAATTTCATCCAAGAACTGACACACTTCCAAGTTGTTCACACAACAGAGAGTACAAGTGAAAATGGACTTTGAGAGTTCGTAATTACTAACAACTTAATGAGGAGGTTTGTCACTGGAAAGCTTGACCAGGAGCCAAGCTATTTTGCATTTCAGTGTCAAGTGTCAATGGCCCAGACTAGTTATGCAATGAAGTTGAGTGTAGATTACTAAAGTCTTTAACAAAAAGTCATTAGCAGATGCTAAATTCTGCAGGCTGAATCTTTATGAATGAATGCCAGCTTTAAACAGAGAAAAGTTTTGTCTTCCCTTTTTTAACTGTTTTAGCTATTTCTGAGATGAAAATTTAAATTGTTTGGACACAGCTTCCTAAAATATAAAAAGACACCCCACAGTCAAAGAAACAGAAAATTCCTTGGGTGAAGCAAATTCTTAAAAATCAGTCTTTGGGTTTTTCCCACATATCTCTCAGCAATTTCTCATCATTAATGCTCAGTCATTGAAATAAAGAAGACCAACTAATGCACGACCAAAACTACCCAGTTTAGAAAATACAGTGTGGGTGACAGTGGGTTATTGTTGCTGTCGAGGCGGTCGCGACACAAAGCAGAGACCACAAGCAATCTCAAGCGGTAACTGTTTATTATCAAACATGGCCAATCTTTTATACACTTTCCAATTGTTTATACCTCTTCTACCCCAACTATTGGCCACAATAAACCAACATAATGCTATTGGTAAACAGTAACTTCTAAAAACACTTCATCCAGCTGTAAACTTCTTATCTTTCTTCTTTTCTCTTCTTCTCTTGGTCTCCTTAGTAACAGCCTTGAAAAAAGCTCCTTATCTTCTTGTTTCTCAGCTTCTTTAGCTAACCAGGCCCACTGGTAGCTCCTTCTGCAGGTTATGGGAAATACAATTATAGGAACTTCATCATGTTTCAAAGAATTATTTACAACTGTGTGATCAGATGCTGCTGACGTATTAACCAAAACTATTAATTCTTCAAATATAAAGAACTTACCTTTAAGCAGCATGATAGGCCAAACAAAACTTGATGAATACTAAGGTGAATTTCAACACTGACACAAGATCAGCAAAAAACAATGATGTTATCCTGTGTGGTAAATGGTCAGAATTGTACAGTGTTGCTTTAAGATGGTGAAAAATTGTTGAGACTTGTTGAGAAAAACATGAGCTGTGCCTCTTCCTTATCTTGCACCTGGCAGGATTAGGGCCTAACAACTGGCTGTTGTCTGGGGTGAAGTGGAGGTCTTAAAGCCTGGTGCTGTTTCAATGAGGCACAGAATAGCAGCTGGCTTCTGTACCAACTAATAGCCACATTCACTTCCTTGAGAAAAACAAGTCTTGTTGTGAATCTGCTTCCTTAAGGAGACAAGGATGAAGTCAAAGACCCCTTGAAGAAGGCCTAACAGCCTTTACTGCCACCCCAGTAGTGGAGGGCCATAGTGTTTATTCTATCTTTTTTGCCAACTACAAATTCTGACCCAAAACAACCGATATCCTCATTAAGTTCCTTTAACATGCGCATTCCTCAGGATGCAAATGAAATGATTTGGTACAACGCGTGTACCAAGGCCACCAAACTCCACTTATAACATGTAATTGTTCCACTCCCTCAGGAGAAGCCAAAATTTATAGTAAGAAAGGGGAGTTTCAGGATGGAAAAGGTGGGTGGGGAAAAACCGCCTCTGGAGGGGGAAAACATCTCTGCCTGCTCAGTATGTGTCAATAGGCAATGTCTTTCCTGAGGGAATACCTGTTATCGAGCTTTGTGCCTGCAAGGGCATTGGAGCACACATGGGTATTCATTTATATGCATATGGAGCTATTAGAATATCTCTCGCTGTACTTTCCATTGTAACACACATTAACACTCTGTACTTAGAGTATTTATCACCAGCAATGCTGAACATGCTTTCCTGTTGTTTCAATAAGCCCTACTAGTCATAAATCTAGATCATGCTAAGTCCTTGTTGAATGTGACCATATGTATAGTACAGGACTGGTAAACTGCTCTGTTTGTGCATCTATGCTCATACAAGTTTTCCTTTTGAACTCAACCAGATTTACAGTGCTTAAATAGGCTGTAATCAGAAATTAAGCTCAGTAGCACCAAATTTCTCTGATCTCTGAGGATCAGCTGGAGTGCAAGGGGGTTTATTTTCTGCTAAATTCTTATACCCGTAAAGAAACACCCTGAAACTTTTAATCTTTGTTATCAGAAGCTGTTGAACACGTTGTTTGATAGAATTTACCAGCGTCCTTAAAAATGACAAAATTTCCAACCTTTCAAGTTTCATACATCTTTTATATGTGACAGTCTGGGAAGCAATAATTGTTGTCCTCATTTCATTCAGATACCAGATGTGAATGTCAAACTTCTTTATATTTTTAAGTTTTACCTAATCTTTCCTAGGTTCTTATGTGACTACTCCTTGTTGAGTTTTAATTTATAATCTGTTGTTGTTCATCTTGCTTCTAATTACCAGATTGTGTAATGTGTGTAATAACAGGATATTTTCCAGCTTCTGTGTTTAACTTGAGCCTTTGTTTGAATGTACTGGTATGAAATGATGTTCATTTTTCATGAAGTAAACAAACTCTTGTTAGGATTTCTTTTTTAAATGTTTTTATGTTTTCCAACATTGCACACTATGTCTTAGTATATTTTTAAGAACATAAAAATTATGTTTGTATTTACTTTCATGTTCCTTTTTTTAACATTTTGCCATTGCGTGAAAAAAAATAATTCTCCAGGAGTCTCATTCTTTTCAAATTAATACCAAGTGCTCTTTTCTGTCACAGTGCAATTCAAACCAAAATAAACAGCAGGAGCACATAACTCTTTTTTTTATACTTCTGTGCTGTTAGCAGTTGCTCTTTGAAGTGTTCTTCCTTGTTAGTAAAATCTGTGACACTAATAAAGCATTACACTACATATGACTGTACTGTGAGCTATGAATCTCACTGAAACAGAGGGATAAATTTAAACAAGAATTAGAGGAGTACATTTAAACAAGAATATATCTGAATATCTTTAGAAATTACTTAAAGTGTATTTGAGATACAAACATGGTGACTATTTATTCTTTAAAATAAATGCAGACTCTGAAGCATGTTCTGCTGTAAATTGTTGCACAGAATTGTTGATGCCAGACATGATGCTTCTTTTTTGTCTTTTCTCACATTCAGAATGAAGAGAAGAGAAGAGAAGAGAAGAGAAGAGAAGAGAAGAGAAGAGAAGAGAAGAGAAGAGAAGAGAAGAGAAGA
>VZUI01047003.1:0-91108 GCA_013401135.1 Cettia cetti
GCTTGAGTGCATCCAGAGGAGGCAATGGGGCTGGTGAGGGGCTGGGAACACAAACCCTGTGAGGAACAACTGAGGGAGCTGGGGGTGTTTAGCCTGGAGAAAAGGAGACTCAGGGGTGACCTTATCACTCTCTACAATTTCCTGAAAGGTGGCTGTAGTCAGGTGGGAATCGGTCTCCTTGGAAAAGATTTTTATGGAAAGAGTGATAAAGTACTGGAATAGCCTGCCTGAGAAGGTGGTGGGGTCAACATCCCTGGATGTGTTTGAAATAAGACTGTATGTGGCACTTGATGCCATGGTTTAGTTGAAGTGTTAGGGCTGGGTTGGACTTGATCTTGAAGGCTCTTCCTAACCTAGTTATTCTGTGAATTCTGTTAAGAGTTGCTGTGACTTCGACCATTTTAATTCTCAGTTTTTCACAAATCAAAATCTCAGAACAGCAAGAGATTCCCTTTTGAGAATTATTCCCCTGCTATGCAGTCAGATGTCAAAATTCTCCAAAATGAAGTGCTACTTTCTCAATCTAAAAAAAAAAATCAGGAGAACTCCATTTCATGGATGCAAGACAGTGTTTATCTTTCAGTAACATCTCATCAAGTGAACAGCAAGAGATTGCTTCCATTTTCTTCATCCTTCTGGAGTTAGATAAACTTGATATTTATTATTCTCACTATGCTATTTTCAAACCTAAGGACTAAGTAAAATTCTCTGTGTACTGCATCCTGACAGTTTTAAATGGGTGTTTCACCAGCCATTCAGTGGTTTCCATGCATTTCATAATTACTTCTGTTGCCTGCAAATCTCTCTATGCAAAGTAAGTGATACTGATTTTTTAAATCTATCTTCATAAACAGAGTATCTTCTGTTCATTTGATATTAAAATACACCTAAGATTTGCCATATGGAGCAGAATCTCCTAATAAAGGAGCAAAAAATATGATAAACTGGTATTTAGGGACAAAACTGTTCTCCATGATAATTTAAGAGGTGATGTGATCTAGTGGCAGTCTCTATATGACTGGAATGAATTTCCACTGAAGAATAATATTCTGGAAGATAAAACCATCTCCCAGGTGGCAGGGCAGGAGAAGTTTAAGATAATTCAGTCACCTCAAGCTAGAATGCATAGTCTAAACTATTTTGGAATTGTGCCAAATCAGTAGTGTATTTCACTTCTTCCATCATTACAGTAGTTTTAGAAAGTCTTGAATATCTATTTCAGAAACTAATCACTACATATTCTTATTATTCAGCCCACAAATATTGAATTGTCAAATGTATGTCTGCAGCTTGAACTTCTTTTAGAAGTCAGAGCCATAAAATTTATTACTTTTATAAAACTTTCATTTGTGGAAGAGCTAAATAGAAACAGCACATGTTGTAATTGTATTGAAAATTAAATTTTCCTTGGGTTTCAACTACCATTCCTGTCTCCTACCAAATGCATATCTTTCCAATACTGAAGTTAGGCTAACCATTTTTTTTTCAGCTGTTTCACTGAGTGTCAGTAACCAACTCAAATATATTGATCTTCTTTCTAATCTTAGCTAGGCTTCTGTGAAAAGATTTCAATATATTCCTCTAAAACAACCAAGGTGGATGTGGGGGAATAATAAATCTGATCATCATGACAGTTTTTATAGTGAAAATAGCATTGTTAAAACTGTTTCATGCATTTTCATGTATTTCCTCTTAAAAATTTTGTTTAACTTAACTCAAAGGTAACAGATCAACTGAAATAAATAAACTGATTCCCTAATTGTTATTGCCGGAAAGTCTGACACAGTTCTGGGACTCCCAGCAAAAGGGCACCTGCTGGAGTGGGTCCACAGAAGGTCCAGGAAAAGGGTCAGGGGGCTGAAGCAGATCTCCTATGAAGAGAGGCTGAGAGTTGTCCAGACTGGAGAAGACTTTGAGGCGACCTTAAAACACTTTCCAGTACCTAAAAGGGGTCTCAAGAGAGATGAAGAGGTACTTTTTACAAGGGCAGGTAGTGATCAGACAAGGGAGAATGGCTTCAAACTGAAAGAGAGTAGATACAAGGAGATATTTTTTGAAGCACTGAGACAGGTTGCACAAAGCTGTGGATGCTCTGACCTTGGAAGTGTTCAAGGCAAGACTATATTGTGCCTTTGAGCAACCTGGTCTAGTGGAAGTTGTCTTTGCCTATGGCAGGATGGTTGGACTAGATGATTTTTAAGGTCCTTGTGGAAGTAATAATTACATTAAGCCACAGTTTCTCTTCATACTTATCAGGAAGTGAAAATCTCTAACTAATTTTTTTATTTCAACAAGTCCAACTTGAATGTAAAAAATTCTGCGGAATGACTATTTGAAAAAATATTTCCACTAAACAGCTCCCCAGTGAAAATTACAGGTTCTGATCAAAGCAAAGAATTTACTTTTACGGGAGTTTCCCTTCTGTATTGCAGCATAATATGACAATAAAGAAGCAACACAATATTGTTCGGAATTTTCCCTGTGGATTAATAGTTTAATTTCAGGAAAGGATTTTGAAACATACACAGTGAGCCCTTCATCACAGACCTGTCAGCAGCAGTGCCTATAGAATACAGAAACAGCAAGCTTCACAGTGAAATGGGAATAATCCTGCTCAGCTTAAAACAGGAGGCAGCTCTCAGCAGCTCCTATGTGGCCACTTGTAAGATGCATGCTGCTAGAAGAATAAAACCACACACTGAAAATATGATGCCATATCTGACATAGATTGGGTAGAATGTTAAATCTCTGTTTACTAGTTTTTATATGGTATCATTGCATATTTTTTTAAAGCAGTGTTTCTAAATCTACAGGACAGACTAGTCAAGAGATTCGGGCCATTATCTGTGGCTCACAGAATTGACTGCTTTATCTATGTGAATTCAGTAATAGAAGAATAATTTTTTTTTTTGGTGTTGATAACAAGCTTTAAGGATCAGAAGCAAGTAATGAGCAAGAATGACTCCTGCAGAATCCTTATGGAAAAAAAAAAGTGTAGTCATGGTATAAAAATAAACATATCATTTAGGGATTCAATATATTTTTGTTAGTATTACTATATAAATACAGCTGATCCATTGGGTTATAGAGGTGCCCACTGTCTTCTCTGTAGATGAAAACGAAGTGAGGTTATTGAAAGAGGAAAAAAAAATCTTGTTTCTCTGTTTTATACTACAAATCATTGTCCTGTCAAGTCCTCCACTGTTTTTATCCTCCCTACTTTTTCCTTTACTTGCTGCTTCACCACTGAGGTATAAGC
Organism: Cettia cetti; assembly: GCA_013401135.1. NCBI lineage: Eukaryota > Metazoa > Chordata > Aves > Passeriformes > Sylviidae > Cettia > Cettia cetti. The sequence continues at coordinate 3,260 of VZUI01047003.1, forward strand.
AATTCTCCATAGTTAAGTTAGAGCAGATGAACAGGGCTTTCCCACGCAGAAAGTTCAGAGATCAGCCTTAGGCATGTTGTAAATAATTAGTGAATAGATGATATGATATTATAACAAACACTTTGATTAATGTGTCTTGTTTCCAGAGTGCCATTGATAAAGTTTAATGAGAATAACAATTTCAATGCATGGCAAAGTAGCAGAAATGCTTCATTAAAAAATGTTTACAGTGTATGCTGTGGAATTTTATAGACTGAACTTCTAAAAATATTGATCAGATCTTTAGCATACCATCTCTAAAATGCACAAAAAATTTATTCAGAATCATCAAACACTGTTTTCTCCTTTTGATCAAAATATAATAACCCAATCTGGTGGCATTGCAATGATCTGAAAACTGTACCCTTTCAATCTCCATTCTCAAAAAAAGTAGTCCTGAGCACCATATAGCAAAACATCTGAATTAACTGTTGAGATGGTCTCAACACTTCTTGAAAAAGAAGGATCAATTCAGAGGGTTTCTTGGGGAGAAGGGGAGGGAGTCTGAGATTAAATCAAACATGCCAGGGATTTCCATCTGCAGTCTTGAGGGATGATCAAAGGTCATATCAAGAGTAAGCATTCTGGATCTCAAAAAACTTCTGTAAATTCTGTTCTCAACATTATTGGTTTTTTCAAAATACTAGTAGTCTTTTAAGTGAAAAAAAAACAACAAGTCAAACAGAAAATTACTACATGCCTCTTGCATCTGTGCCTGTGACTGCTACTTCACAACAGACAAAAGACCTCGATCTTCTCTTGTTGAATGTCTGCAAGCCACCTGGAACAGACCATTAGGGAAGGTGATATGATCTGAGCAAACCTCTAGTGCCACTTTCGCAAAATGTTTGTTCAACCCACACCCACTTGTGTTTTAAGAACTGTGGAGGTGAATGTGGCAGAATGTGCTGTGTGAATCTGACAGCTGGCTGAAGGCAGCATGGGTTTGCCCAAGGCATTGAAGGTGGCCATGTAGGGTATTTGGGCTGGTAAGGCCATGCTGCTCCAGGAGCTGCCTGACCAAAAACTCCTGCAGTGCACTGAAGGCTGCAAAGTGCACATCAGATTTGTTGCTCCCTCTTGGAATATACAACCTGTTAGGATGTGGACAGATTAAGTTAAAAAGTTGTTGCTTCTCCTTCCCTGCTCTTTTCGGGCCGGCCAGCAGTTGCAGGGAGCTGGGGGCAACATACCCCTGGTTCCAGGAGTGAAGGGCAGGTACAGGAGCCTTACCAGAGCTTTGGGGAGAGGTCTTTTGGTGGTGCAACAGCTCTTGGCAGCATGCAGGCAGGCAAGACACGACACGGCTTCTGAGGGTGTTGATTACATGGGGTTTATTCAGGGGTCACACACTGGAGAGGGAAGGAGGCAAGAGGCCTGCACACTCCGGAGGGATCCAGCAGAGAATGAGAAAAAGAGAGAGAGAGCCTCGTGCTACCCCCTAAGGAGAACTTCCAGTGAGGGGTAGGTCCAAGGCTTGGACCAATGGGATATTGATAGGGGAGGAGAGGAGGGGTTGGGTCATCGAGGATGAGGTGATGGACAGGGTTACAATGACTGGCAACTTACAGGGGTTACAACTTAGTAGTGAAAAGAGTGAACAGAATAATTTAAGAAAAACGAATCACAACAATCCTAAAACATATGGACATAGTTTATAGTTTTCCATGGCCAGCATACCGTTGAACAAATTATCCAATACCTATATTGACAGATAATCAAACAAGATCATTATAGAAAACTCATTTGTCACAGGTTAAACTAAAAAGAGATCAAGAGTATCCATGAGTTCAGAACTGTCATTGAATACATTGCCTCTCCAGAAATAAGCCCATATATTCCTTTTCAATGAGCAATCAGCCTAACCAAAAATGCAAACTCAAAGACTCAGCAGTGAGGGTGCTGTAATTATTTACACATGAATGGTCTTGCCATATATTCTTGGTTGTGTTTTTTAGAGCAAGAAATGACTCAAGAGCCTTTGGGAGCTGAGAGCATATCTTATCTTCCCCATCAAATCATCAGCTGGGTAAACTGGTATTTATTAACAAGTTCTTATAAATAGTGAAAGGGTTTTAAACTGGAATGTTGCACACATTTTGGGTCATCCCAGTTCAAGAAGGATGAACTTAGCCTAAAATATATGTTGTGAACCAGGTGCTATGCTGGCATGAAGAGTGTGGGAGGTTTTTGCAATAGAAAAGACTGGAAGATTTTGACTTGCTCATGCTCAGAAAATGAAAGCTGGGAGGGAGTTCAGCACACACACACACGCACACACACGCACACACACGCACACACACGCACACACACAAAGGGTTTTAGCAAAACAAGTCCTGGATCAACTCTTTAACAATGAAGTCAAAAATCCTACCAGACTGGAAGATGTCACTTGATGAGCTTCTGGAAGGGCTTTTCAGGCAGTAATATCAGAGAGGGCTCTGGGCTAGAGCTAATGAACCAAGAGACATGATCTACTTTCAGCTTCCTAAAACTATTTGTTTACATACACAAGGTCTGTTTAAGCTGTCTGCCCTGGGGAGCAGACTGAGGAGCTGGCTCTGGCTTCCAGTCACACACCTCCTGCTCCAGGGAGGAAGCACTCTGTGAGAGACTCTACCTGCTGCTCCATCTCAGCATTGTTTCTTGGAGCAGTCATGAAGGGAGAATTGTAGATCAAAGAGAAAATGATGGCATTGTTCTGATAATAGTAACAGTGGGGCTGGTTTATGCATTTATAGACATCATGAGGCCAAGTAGCAAAGAAAAAGGAGTCTCAAACCAGGCTGGTCAGTGTAAGCTCTTCCATGTAGGACCTATCTTCTCCATTCCACGGTGCCTCTTCTTGGTTGGGCCTGCCACAGTATCATAGAAAACTTGCAAATGTCCATACTGACACCCCCAGGACTTATTTTCAGACTCTTCCAATATTGTGCCACTCCACTTCTCCCTTGTGAACAAACAAGCAAATACTTGTTGCTGAAATAAATTTTTTTAAATTTTAGAAATGCTCCAATTCTTTGTTTCATCTGTCTTCTGTGCACAATCACATTTAGAGGCATTTTGAAATCTACATTTATCACATGTTCCTTACAGACAATCTTGCAATCTTCTGACCCAGCCTCCACCTGCTCCCCCCAAAAGTGTTTTATCATTTTTTACATTCCCTTTGGATATTTAGCTCTATCAGTTGCTATTGATGGAGTTGTCTGAGTTTCTTTCAAACTGTAGTTTTTGTCACGGAAATCTTGCATTCTAGATCTGTATGTAATTCATCTGAAAAGCTGTCAAATCAATAAAATTTCACTTCAGCTGCCAGAAGAAAAATATCTATGTGTTTGTTTCCCCCATGAGGATTTAACTTAGTCATTATGTAGGTGGTGATAAGCGAATATAAGAGGGGGCCTCTCAAACCACTTTTTGTTATGTTCTCTCTTCAAAGCTGGCCTAGAATATGGACCATGACATCTTCATTTCAGCTTGCTTCAGTTAAGGGTTCCTCTTTTCTTTCGTGTCCTGAGAAAAAAATCCCCAGAACCTAAGTCCATATATCAAGCTGGTCACCTTTGTAGCAATCACATTTTAATGCCATTCTGGTACCAAAGCCAAGCTCTGCTGGGTGATGGCACAGCAAGTGCTGGTACCAAAGGGGGAGGGGCAGCTTTTCCAACCAGTTCAGTATTTCTCAGCCACTTTATAATGTTTCACACTCTCTTGCTCTTTCCTCAGGCAAAGGGACTGAAAACTTCAGAAATATGCAAGTGTATTTCAGCTACTAATACTGAGTTCTGCTGCTTCTGAGATTATTTATTTATGTGTTTGAGAATGAGTGTATGTGAAAAGTTCCTGATTAAATGCCCTGGCTGTAAGTTGTTCATCGGCAGAATAATTATTGCATGCCTGGGATGAAGTCTGCATAATCCATTTAAAATCACATTAAAAACCAAGAAGGGAACCTTGACAGCTAAAAATTGACCATCTTTTTTTTCTCCTAAAGAATGGAAAAAAGCCCTTTTTTTTTGTAATTTTGTATTTTTTTCATGTATAAAACCATGAAAAAATAGCAGCTACCTTCCCTCAGTAGCCCCAGATAGTTGATGTAATTTATTCTGTGGACTATCAGTGTACCTGAATTAAATCTATGACAACTCAGGGGCTGCCTGAACACTAAATGACAAGTCTGAAACTCATTTGACAATGACAAGAGTCTGAAACTCTTGTCTCCAGTGAGTTAAGAAGGAAAAAAAGTGGTTCCGTCATTCCAGCTTGAGATTCAGGATAAATCCCCAGCTCCACCACAGACTTTCTGCATGTCCAGGACACGGGAAGCTCCTCAGGATTCAAGTACACAGCTTTCAGCCCAAACATCAATTTTCAAAACCTGCAATGGTAGGTCTTTTTAGGGACCAAGGAGGGTCAAAAGGGAGGATCCCAAGCAGCTGATCTCCTGCTGGGCCAGCAAAGAAGGGGTCTCACTCCAGTAACATGATTTTCCTTAGCACCCCCAGTCCTTAGGTGTGGATTCGGTGTGCAGCCCTGGGTTTGGTGTCCAAAGCTTCTCCTGCAGCACCAGGGGCAGAATGGAGTTGGCAGCAGCCCAGCAGAGCTGTTCAAGAGGTGCTAGGGTGTCCAACCCTCTCCAGGATGTAGGAATACTACTTTGTGCCACAAAATAAAAATTTCACTCAGTAACAGGTCCAAAACCTCAATTCTTCCCTGCAGTGGAGCATGGAAGCTCTCTAAAGACCATTGAGAACTTTCTCCCTCTTGTGCAGCACAGACACTGTCCTGCTCAGATCCCTGGGGGTAATCTGTCTACCATTGCCTTGGCTGCCTTAGATGATTTAAATGGTGATTTTTCCCACCTGGTGCAGTACCCTGTGCATGGCAGTGTGCATATCTGTTCCCTCTCCATCCTGTGGGGAATGTTGCCTTTTGCATGGGATGTATCTTTTCCAAACATTCAACTACTGAGATTTTTGCTGGAAGAACGTCCTGAATTCAAAGCATTCCCTCACTGAATGATACCTAAAATTGTTTTCTCTCTCTCTGAGACCCCTTTCATACATAGTTACCCCACACTGAGACAACTTTCCTAGGAGGAAAAGAGTGCTCCTCTCCTCCATCCTTCTGCCATCCCTTGGTTGTTTCCAGGCTGTTTCCAAGGTTTCTATGTGAGAGGAAGAGATGGATTACTCTGTCTCCCTGTGATAACATCTTGGGAAAGTAGCTCAGGGTAGCACAGGTACCCTTACTAACCACACTGCTCTTTCAGTGTCCTTTATGTAGTGTTCACCCTGCTGACTGGCACTCAGACCAGTTCTTGAGTCACACAAAAAGGTGAGGTGGGGATGAATGTCTGCTCTATGAAAAACAGCCAGTCAGATGCATGAAATTGGTGCCAACCTGCTCAGCTCTGTCAAAAGTAGAGGGCTTGAAAAGCAGCTCTTCAAGGCTCTTAATGAAATTAGAACCAAAGATGTAGAGGATTCTAATGAAAACTCCTGAAGGGTTTGAGACAGGAGCTGAGAGGTTGTGACTGGATGACCCAAATGTGGGATTTTGGCACAAATAGCTGCAGCTTAAAAACCCTGCATGGATTTTTGTATGGCTTAATAAATCTTGCTGTAATCCATAGGGTCAAAGCACCTGCACATGCTTAGGGACCTTCACTATAAGGCAGCACCTCCTCACCTGTAACGTGGGAATGTATATAGCAAGGTGCTGTATGGAGTAGCTCTTCCACACTTTGGTGGGAACAGAAAGTGAGGAAAGCATGTGAAAAACAGACTAGCAGGGAATGTGAGGAACCACTGGAGGCAGAAGATGTGAGTGCTAGAACCAGAGATGCCCCAACAACAGATTTTCAACTTGATTTGGCCTGTGAGAAAACCTCACCCAGATTGCACCAAGACGTGAGATGTCCTGAAGAAGTCTTGTATTTTCTCACATCATCACAGCCTCTTGGGGAACAGCTGCTGGTCACTGTCAGAATTATCAGCCCTGAACTCAACATACAGTAGCTGCCAGAGTGCTTCCTGCAGAGCACTCCTCAGCAAATTACCCAGTAGACCTCAACAGAAATTAATTAAATAGCTGTGGCTTAGCCTATAATGTAATCAATAGTCACATCACTATGTTATGTGGATGTAACTGCCTGGTTGCAGAAAGATTATCCAGCACAATGTGGTTTGTGTTTACATGTCATTATTTAATGTTCATTAGCCCCTCCCAAGGATCAAAAGCTACCTTAAAAATCCTCCTACCAGTGATGCTGGAATGTTTGCCCTTCATATTATATGAAAAACTGATGAAAGTTTCTATAGCTAAGGATCAGTGTAGAAATTAGTTTCTTTCAAGTCTTCATGTTGCAGGACAATGTTTTGTAAATTATTTTTATTAAATGAAACTCATTTAACTTCTGGTTATGGAGCTAACACCTGTCTGAATGTGTAGTGTTTAAGAGAGTGCAAATCAAAATCAATTTCAAGTTGATTGACTTACCAATAAATCATCCTGGCCCAGTTTGAATGCCCCATAGATCTCAGCTGGAGCTTGCCTGTGCTGGGGATTTGCTTTTGCCCCACTGTGGTGATCACTAATCCAAGCCACTGGTTGTGTTCCATCTTTGGCAATCTACTCTGCTAGGAGGATGTTCCTGTGCAGTCCTGCCAGCACACCAGCACTGGGGTGGAAGGTCACACGAGGAAGGGGGACTGGCTTTCTGTTCACCTTACAAAGTGAACGTTTTTCTTGCTGTGGGTCCTGCTGGGTGTGATCAAATGGCATCCACTGAGCACGGGGGTGCAGCTGTCCACCCTGCACTGTTGCTACTGCTGCTCCTACTTATCAGGGTTGGCATAAGCACTGGGGTTTAGGCCTTGCTGACCCTTCTACAATATTTTGGATTAAATAAGATATAAATTTAAAGAACAGGTTCTACTCCTAAGGACCTTCTTAGGCAAATAAGTCTTGCACTATTTACACCTTGCTCTACACCTACTGTAATTGTCAAGAGAAAATGTTTCCTTTGAAATGGCATTCTCTTTCCAGACTTCTTTGATTAGTGTTAAGTGGGAACTGTGACCTTCATGTATAGTGCAGAGAAGCAGATCAACATGAAATACAGATGTCATTTGTGAATGCTTATTTTTGTAACATATATTCTCTTTTTGGCATGCCAATACCTTTTAACAGATAATTCAAGTTCATTCTAGCTATAAAATTCAATTCAGATCAGGAGCTGGACTTTCTGAAGCATCTTCTTTTGGATCATACTAGGGCTTAAGACTGATATTATCTTGATACAACAAGACTAATTGCAGGGTATGTTAAAGGTGTTTCCTTTAACCAGCTTTCACAATAATTCAGTGTAGTCTATAACTGTGAACATCTCATTTTCCTGCTTTATAACACTCCAAGTACAGCAGTTTGCCTGTTCCTATTCATCTCTCTGTGCTAAACTGTCCCATTCTCTTTGGTTCCTTTCATACTGAAATCATATCAAGCTCCTATTCATCTTGTTTCCTGCCTCTGCTGTATCCTTTCCAAAAACTGGGTGTACAAAATGCTGTAGCTGCAGCATGAGCATTATTGATGCTTGTTGTGGGACTGTGTAATCTCTACTTCCTTTTTCTCTCTTGGAAACTCAGGATAGTGCTCACCTATTTTTTGTTTAATGGCAATTAAATTCTGAGCAGATCTTGACATTAAATGATCAACAGTGCTGCTTGGGGACTTCTGCTTAAACATCAGCATGTTTGCATTCTTCCTGTGCCAGTAAAAAATACCTGAGATCACTCTACACAGTCCTCCATTTTCTTGTGTCAGATATTAGCACTTAAAATTTAACAACAGATGAGCACATTTTGCAATTGGCTGCATTTCTCCATTTTATCTTCTTTTGGGATTTTGATATGTCTGGCCGGGGATGTAGGATGTGAAGAAGACAGTCCTCTAGACTGTGAATTATCCAGGAACAACAATAAGGCCTGCATCATAGGAGAACAACTAGGCATCTTTCTAGTCTGGTAGGGTGAGCCACTACAATAATCCTAAATGTAGAAATATGTGGAGGAATCTTTGATGTGATAAAGTAGTAAACTTATTTGGTTTATGTGGCAAGGTTTTGGTAGCAGGCCAGCTTCAGGATTGGTTTCTGTGAGATGAGACAAGGAGCTGCTGCCATGTGGGGCAGTGCCAGTTCCAGCCAGCTCCAATGTTTGAGCAACTCAGGGCTGCCCAAAGCTGAGCCTCTCAGTCATGCCGGTGCTTCCTCTGTGATAATGGATTGAAGATAGGCTGAAAAATGCCATGTGCTTCTGGTCAGCTTCCTTTCCACTTGGTCTTGACTGAATGACCAAGCACAAATTTAAGTCAGAGGAGACTTTCCTTTTAATGTTTCCTTCCTTTTCCTTCAGACCACATTATATGAACTCATGGTACATGAACCAAGCAGGAAAAGTACAGTAGTAAGAACTCTGAAGGGCTTTAGTATTGCGTTAGTGCACTTCATTCCCCTTGGTATAATATAAAAATGGCAAAGACGGTATGGAATGAGCATTTTTAATAACTCTCCTAAGTGTTCTATTAACTGCCGTGTGTCATGCAAATGAGATGCAGAAACTAGGGAAGCATTTTCAGATGCTGAGTAAAAACAGTTTAGGTGTAAATGTACTTCCAGATCTGCACACAGGAATCCTGCCAACTAGGCTTGTGTTAATTTTATTATTTTTTAAAAAAAGTTTTAGCAGAGAAGTTCACGACACAAAAGCACTGGAAATACCCTTGTACTGAGTCAGTGTGTTTTTGAGGCTAAGAATAGCCTGCAATCTGTGCCACTCTGTAATGGTTGATGGTCACCTCCCTATGTTGGACAGAAGTCAGGGCTCATGCTGGCTCTTTGAGATGTCTTCTGTCCCAGGTTTTCACCTGAATGCCTTCAACCTCGGTGTCTGAGTCTGTCAACTGCCTTGGTGAGTACTGATCTTCAGACACATCTGGAGTCCCTTACAGGGGCTGGTGAAACCAGCTTGGAACGGAATTTCTGGAAACAGTTTTATATATACATATATGTACAGTATATATGTATATATATACAAGCATAAAATGCTTATGCAGCTGATTAAAGGCAACTGTGGCATTTTGTGGCATGTTGATGTAATGCCATTAAAGTGAAATGTCTGTCAAACACCTGCTGCTCTCTGCGACCTCCTACCTGGCAGCACTGTGAGGACAGAGATTAGAGGCATGCACAGCAGAAAAGCTGCTGTGTGGCATGCTTTTATTTCAACCACTTTATGCCACACACAGCACAAAAAACGTAATTTTTGTTTTCAATTCTCCTTTAAAGTCCTCGGCGATTGTATTTATCTTTGTTGGTACACAGATACCATTGTGAAGAGGGATGATACTTCTTAATAATGTATGTTTCTCTCTTTCTCCTTCTCCTTTCTTATATGTATTAGGAAAAAAATAGATCAAAGAAATGTGTTTTGCTTAGGAGGCACAAAAATACATGATTATCTTGATCTTTTGCAGGAAGGCTCAGAGGAAGACTTATACATTGACCCACTATTGATTACCTCTTTCCAAAATGTTATGCAGAAAAACCTCTTAGACTTTCTGTACAGGATCTGACCTTTAGTAAAAGGCTAATTATGCCCTAGATAAGCTTCCTTGAGATTAGAAAATATCATAATTTTAGGTGCCAGTGTAAGCAGGAAAACTATTGTTGACCAATGTGAATGACTGCTCTGAATTTGAAATAAAAAAAACGTAACTGCAGATGCCAGGATTGTACAGGTTATGCTGCTTGGATACTTCTTAAGAGTCACTAAAATTGGTACTGGATCTGAACCCGGACAGTGGGTAAATGCATTTCTGACAAGAAGGAATTTTTTATGAGTTGCATTTCCCTGCTCATGTGCTGGGTTCCACTGGGCAAGTATCTCCTTGGCAGTGGGAATATACACAATGAGATTTTTGGAAATGGAATAGATCATTGGTCATTGTATAAAATGTCTTTATGGAATTGGTAAATGGCAAGGATAAGGATAGGCTACCATCTAGTGGATACATCATAAAATTATTACATTTGTGTTTAACCCATTTTGTGACTTGAATGGCTAAACCAAAGAAAATCACTTCAAGTCTTACATGCTGAAGTGACACCTGAAAGCACTCTAACCACGTGTGCATTCAGCCTGATTTTAAAAACACTTGCTGTGCTTTCTTCTGGTACCTCAAAGCAGCCCTGTTTGTCCCAAAGCCAAAAGAGACAGGACAGAGAGTAGCCTATTTATCAGGTGTCCTTATTCCCTATTGTCCTCTAGGATACAAACATACAAATGCACATTAGTATCTGTACAGCAGTTTGAAGGTGTAAAACTGAGAGAGAGGTCTAAAATAGACAAAATAGAAGAAAAAAGACATTGAACTCAAATATCATGGCACATGTCTAGAAGCACAACATAATACCCAGCGTAGCTCAGCTATTACTAGTAACAGGAATACAAGTTTAATTTTCTTTATATCTTTGCTCTACCCAACTGCCTTCACTACAGTGATTTCTAACCTGAGCTGTTGTGCTTGCCTCTGGAGGAATAAGGCCTCAGAAGCATCTAGATATGCTGGTGTACACTGAGATCTTTGTGTGATACAGATAGGAATAACAAAAGTCATGCCAATTATGACTTCTGAGTCTGATCTAGGTTGGTGGAATCATCACTGCAAATGGATAGACAGAAAGGGTATGGAGTTGTTGGATGCATCCACATGTCTTTGTTACTCTGAGAGCTGTAGCTCAGTTACAAGGGACACGGTATTAAATGCAAAACATGGATAAAGACCTGGAGACCATGTGTCTTAGATGATCATTCTTGTTATGGGAAGTACTTGCATCAGAGAATGAGAGATAAACACAAAAATGGAGCAGCCTGGTCTACTGGGCCTGTGGATTACACTGATGGTGCTCTGATCTGGTCAGGTGATGCAACTCCCTATGATAGCGGCTTCAGAATCGTTCCTTACTGTCTGATAACAATGAGACACGACATAGATCTGCCTTACTACCTGAACCACAGCTATGTCAACAACTCATTTCCTTAAACAATAGAAATAGGACCTGGCCTAATGTCTTTATGCTTCCCTCCACAACCTTCTGCATGGAGAATAATGGGTGTGTGCTGTGGAATGAGCACATGTTGTGTACCTCTCTATTGGGATGCGCACGTGTTTTGTGCCTCCCTGTAAGGATGTGCCATGAGCTGAAGAGTAAAAAAGAGTACTGTGCAAGCTGGAACCCTCCTGCTGTCAGCACTAAACTGATACTGGGGAGGGGGGTACTGAAACTGCCATTTGTATGGACTTGTAGCACTGCATCATCTGTGGAGCAAAGATGAGGTGGGCTGAGGACATGAAAAGACAGATCATGGGACGTATTCCATTTGGATTTTAGCTGTCTGTCTCCAGTGCTGTTAGTAACACAGCCATGGCAGCACATAGTTCAGTACAGGTATTTGCCAGCTAGTTTTTTACTCAGCTCTAAGGGCAAGGTATGCCACTTCTGCTGTTTTCACTGCAAATGAAACCAGCCCAGGAAGCCAGTTCTATGTTACAAATTCTTTCCTAGCCTTAGTAACATGAAAAACACAAACCTCTTATCTACTTTATTAAATGCATCAATAGATGCTTTTTGTAACTCATTACCTGTGTACCTTTGGACCAGCCTAGCTCAAGGTTTCTCACCTGCTGTACCTGTGCTTATCGCTCAACTTCTGTGCCTAAGCAGACACACAAAGCAACAGAGAGAGGGGAGGTTAAAACAGAAGCTAGCTCACACTCAAATTCAGGTGGACAGTTGTAATTCTGCCAGACCGGAGTAGCAGTTCCTCCCTAGAGGCAGCAGTCACCTTTATGGTCCATTGTTTTTTTGCTGGAAGCTGGAATTGGAATGGAAGTCTTCTAGTTGAACGATGTTTCCTTCCATCTCTTGGTGGCAGGAGACAGCATAAAAAGCACCAGATAACCAGACAAATCAAGTCTTTCAAGTTAAACAGTGAGATGTAGCAAATGCCAAGGCCTGAGGTTTATTTCTAAAGCCCATGGGACTTGATGAGAGGGCATTAAGACTACAGAAAAAGACAAACACAAGAAGTGGAAACTTTCCACCTCTGATAAGGTAGAAACTCTCCACTTTTACAGATTTTTATATTTCTGCTCCACAGAAACTAAAAACAAAAAATCTCTTCCAGATTTTTTTTAGTAGTCTTTGTCCAACTGATCCTAACCCACCATGGTGAAACCAGTGAAGTTTTTTTTCCAAAACAATGTGCCTAACCTTCATGAAGTCTGCCCTGGTACGGTATTTTAGGACAGGTCTGTCTGAAATTATCTTCTATAGAGGTCTCTCTTCCACACAAGTCACGTGCTGCCTATTACCCATCACGGCACCAGCCCTGCAAAACAGGCATTTCTGAACCAATACTGAGAATAACAATCCTGTTTTATAGAGGGGTAGGATATTACTACCCCTGATGTTTTAGCTACCTCATTATCCAAAGGGTAAAAGTAAGTCCAGTGCTACCAAAAAAGGTAGCAAATAAAAGGCACAAATTAAGAACATAATAGGATTTGTATATACATATGGAAATTTTTTTGCAAATAATAATATTTCCCCAGAAAAAAAATTGTACCACTGGCCACAAACCACTTGAATTCAATATAGTGAGGTGTAAACATGGAATAAGTTCTCAGAACTCAACCAATCAAGGATAATATATAATCAGAGGACACATTTTTGTGAACAAGGGGGTGTTTGTGAGCAAGATATGAATGTAAAATTTACTGGCCTGGAGATTTCCCAAGACATCAGATCTGAGGTACAGCAGCTCATACATTTCAAGGAATAAGAAAGAAAGGACAAGGTGTTGAAGAGTTAAGAGGGAGAGGAGACTAAGAGTCCTTATGCTGACACATTGACAGTCAGCTTCACAGGATAGGGATGTTTTCTTTTGACCATATCAGTTAGCCTGGTTTCTGTCTCCATTTATGAAGATTTGCTTCTCCTGAACGGACATTTCTATCTATTGCAGCATTTGAATTTTCACTCCATGGTTGCACCAGCTCACAGTCCTGTGTTGATCTCTGTTTTGGAGAATGGAAACATTTCAAAATCCTTTTCCCCACCCAGTGCCTGTGACCTTGAATTGAGCAGAGCTATACAAACATTCAGAACAAAATCCAAATGCAAACCTGAAACCTGCCTTTGGGTTTTGTTATGAACTTGAAACTGAATTTTACCCTAAGTTTTATGAGCCTTGTCTGAGTTGGAGGGGACCTGGGCTGATTTAAGGTTTTACAGGGAACCATTTGATAGTCAGAGGCTTAATGTGATTTTGGCTTGAAACAAGCAGTTCTTGGCTCACTTCAGGCATTTGAATCCCATATCCAAGGTGAAATCCAAGGACTGTGTAAAGTTAGGACAAACTGAAGCTGATGTGTGCTCGCGCTCACGCACAAGCGAGTTGTGTCTTAATACACCTCGCCAAATTCTGCACGGGATTGTGGCTCTGTTGAGGAGCATCGGGATGTGTCTCCTCAAGTTCCAATCCAGAGCTGGGCAGGCTGGCGAAATCAGAGTTGTAGACAACTAAAGCTCAGACCCCGGCCTTCTGTAAACAAACACCTCACTCTCGGTGTGTTTGTGGAGTAATAGTGACATCCTGTGGCCAGTCCCGATTAGTCCCAAGCACGGACACGCTGTTTATTCCTACCAGTGCTAGACATGAGGACCTGCTGGGAGAAAGGATGAAGGCAGAGCTGGAGAGAGAAAAATTTCAACCTTCCTTAATCTAGATGTTAAATTTCAAAGGTGAGGAAAGAGTTACAACCCACTTGCTCTTTAGTCATAATCCAAACATTAAGGCCCTTAGCTAATTTAAATGTAAAGTGATTTTAAACAAGCTTTCAAAAGCTGAGCATAGAAATGAATACCCATGGGAGGCACCGGGCATAGCAACTGGAAGGGGGAATAGGGAAACTAAGCTCTGAGCCTAGAGCGAGGAGAGGCCATTGGTGAGGTGGGAGTCGGGGATGTTTGATACCATCCTCTAGAGCCTTCTGAGATGATCCAAATAAACCAAGTATAAAGGTACAAGCAGGAGGTGGCACTGAAATGGAAGAGCAGTTTCATTTCCCAAGCACGCCGTATTTTGATGTTAACAGGCGCTGCCGTGGCACCGTGGCAGGTTCAGTGAGGGACGTCTCTCTTTTCTCCTTGCAGTTGACACGCTCTCACTCAAGTACTGAGGAAATATACTGCCAGCTGAGTCAAGTATAAGGATTGCTCAGAAAAGAGAAAATGTAAGAGGAAAAAAAAACCACAGGTGTAGGGCAGCCAATAAATTGTCAATGAAGAGAGAAAGCAGGCAACGAGAGCAGCTGGCTAGAGCCCAGCAGAAGAAACTCAGAGCCTGGGAGACCAGCTTTCTGTGCTACATTATTTCAAAAGCCAAGAAGCCACTGGAGTTCAAGGAGAGAAGGAGCTGGACAGCCAAGGTGACTTTTCTTACGGGTATTCTAACTTTTATTGCCTAAATTACAGTAACTCCTGTGATGTGACAGAGATGCTGTTCCTGCCCTGAGGTGTCCACCAATGTTGTTTTATGCCTTGGAAAGTGTGATCCAAGGCAGCCAGGCTCAAGGAAGCCAACTAGACACAAGGATCGTAGTGTGCTGTGGGATTATGGCTGAGCTGAGTGACAGGAGGGAAGTATAAAAAGGCAGAGAGTGTCAGGGAGAGAAAACATTTTCCCCATTGTTTGGAGGAAAGAAGCAGTGGGGAAGAGGTGAAATTGTGATGTTTTCCAGCAACCAGGACTTCCTTGTAGAATTTGATTGTCCCAAGATACTTCCTGAATTGCACAGGCTTATTATATGGGACAGAGCTCATGTTGTATCTGGTGTTTCAGAGAGAACATTTACTCCTGCAAATATTTGATTTGCGTTTGGAGCCTGCAAGGTAGGGCTGGATATATAATGTCATCCCTTGACACTGGCTTGAGGTTCAAGTACTTTTTCCTACGGGGTGAGGGACTTGTTTCATTGCACAGCTGGCAAAAGCAAATGATTTAGTGAACATGTGGACTTTTAGACTCTTCTCCAAAGATGGGCTGAATTTCAGGTGATGAGACAGGTCTTTCACCTTCTTATCAGATGGCTATAGAAAACCACAAATATACTTGTGTCGTATCAGGAGTCTGATAAAAAAGAACCATTTCCCAACCCAAAAAGTAAGTAGAATTTGCACAAACCCCACATCAGCTACAAACCAATCTATGTCCCTGGTGGCTGGAACAGCAAACCATGGGCTGATACAGTGGTCTGTAATTCAGTGTCTCCACGAAACAGCAGAAAGACCAGAGCAACTGAGGGAAGAGTCAGTGAGGTAAAACAAGACAGATGCAAGAGTACTACTAATGTGACCCTGAAACAAAACAGCTACCTGGAGAGAGAGTTTGGGGACTGAATGCTGACTGGAAGAAGCCAGGAGCCATAAAAAAGTGAAACAGGCTCCTGTTGTCTGGTTCCCTGCCCATGCTCTGGGTATCAAGGTTTCATGTATTTCTGTAAAATAAAAAGAACTATATCCAAAATAGTAGATCATCATGATTTTCTCACTCTACTGGGGACAACCCACAGGGCTTTGTATTTGATCTAGCAGCTTGGCCAACAGCGGCTCTGGTCTGATAGATTAGCAAAGTCTCTGTGGTGAGTTTGTCATCGCTGCTGATTCAGTGCCCTCCAAATACCTTCCTCTCATCACTGTTCTGCACAATTCCCAAATTAGGCTGTGGTGCCAGGTAGTGAACTCTCCCACTTGCTATGCTCTGATTGAGTTTGTAGGTCTTACAAACACAGAGGTAATGCTATTAGTTTTCAAGAGTGGGATTCTTCGATCTGATCATTAACTTTCTCCATTGCTCCCTGCCCCCTTTGCTGTAACTCTTTCCTGCCACATCTACAAATTGCTGCTTCTAATGGAATGGTAAGAGACTCTTAACCAGTCACTGAAGCTCCCTACACCCTTCCAAAGCCTGAGGTTTACAAAAGCAGCTTTCAGAATCTGCCATGTTAGAAGAAAGTAATATGCTAAGGTTTGGCCTTTCTCTTGCTGAGAATTTACTTTCGTTAAATGGAAATATAGACTTTAAATCAAACATTTGCTTACAAGGGTCAAGTGTCTGCAGTTGGACCATACCTGATCCTATATCTGACCTGTGATAAATATTGCTGCTAAACAGAGCACATCACAATAAAATTCTATGGATCTCTTCAAAATATATAAGCGTAGCTAGCCACTAACACAGCAAAGATGTTTCAGAGGGGAGAAGAGTTCAGGAGGAGAATCATTTATATTGCTGTCTAGAGAATCAGCTCTTCCATCCCTTGAGATCCTCACACTGGTGAAATTGATTTTCAAGGTTCTTCATTTTTTTCATATTTTTGCCCTTCTGCTTTTCTTTCTCCCCCTCTCTTTCCCTTGTTCTGCAGCTGTTCTTCACTGTATCTTTGAGTCCTCTGCCCACAGCTGTCTCCCTGCCAATAACTTCTACTCCTGCAGAAATGTTGGGTAAGTGTGTGACCTGGTTCATGTGCACCATGAACCAGCCTGCTTATGGTCCATGCTAGTCCTGATCTATTTACAACCTGTGTCTCAAGCTGCAACAGTGCATCTCTGATAGGCCACACTGGAATCCTGGCAAGTCCATTACTGAGTCCTCTGCTGTGGAAGAAATTTTCCCCCAAGGTGCCTCTTTCCATTTTATCCTACTCAGTTCTCCCAGACTGCTCTCTGCCCCTTGTAGGCTGGGGGATTATGATATCTAGGATTGTCACTTTTTTGGAGCAATGGGCATGCCCAGGGGTGGCCCTGGGGGAGGCTGAGTATGGAAAGGCTGGAAGTGCCCTCAGGGTGCTGAGAATCAATACCAAACAAACACATCAGTGCCTATTAAATGAAATAAGAAATTACTTTAAGTAGTCATAAGTTTATGCCAATACTTTCTTCAAATAACTAGTTACCAGCATGCCCCCAAATTGGCTTAACTAATACAAGATGCTACTATCATCACCTAGTTTTCTTTGCATGGAAGCTGGTGGAGCTACATGAAAAGGAGCTTGTTCCCAGGCACAGTGCATGTCTGGACTTCACAAAAGGCAGAGGAGGAGCACCAAGAGCAGCCTGGTGCATGTCTTCATTAGGGGAGTTTCACAGAGCACAGTCACGGTGCTAGTAACACACATCAGACATCGCTTTCTGCCTCAGACAATTCATTGCTTCCTGTAGCATAACTGGAGCACTGGAAAAGAACATATTAGAGCAAGATGTGAAATCTAGCAATTCTGTTAAGGTTAGAAAAATTCTAGCTGAGCTGCAGCAAGGAAACAAGTTTTAAAATGCCAGCTCAGGCAGAAGGTTTTGTCTCATTGGAACTCTACTTATTCCACGCTTGAACAGCTCTTGCAGCAGCAGAAACCTCAGGAAACCTATGTGTACAAAAGACAGGCTTAGAAGATATGAAGCTGGTATTTGTTTATTGAAATGAATTTTGGCTACTTTTCTTAATTCCCTCCATGATACCTTGTTGGTGGCAGGTGGGAACTAAGAGCTGTATTTCTGAAACCTGTATCATTCATCTATAGTCTAATCTGAAAAATTAATAGGGACACTTATTGACTAGCACTAAAAATGTGTGTGTGTGTGTGTGGGGGGGGTTTTAAAGAACTTTGAGCTACATTTTATTATTTTATTTTTATACCCTGAAATAATGCTGTGTTTGATTCCTATTTCAATGAGGAAAATGAAACCCTGGGATGAATATATTGGTCCCTGGAAGGCAATTCCTGTAAACAAATTAATACAACTCAGGCCTACCTCCTTTACATTTTGTTCCTTTTCTTGTGCAGCCTATTGATTGATTTACCTGAGGGAAGAGATTCCTCTGACTCAGATACTAAGCAAGTTCTTAAAGAAAATATCAGCTTTAAAAAGGGAGCAGAAGAAAGAGCAGCAGTTGCAAAAATTGCTAATCTTTCATTTGCAGGAGCCACTGAACATCTGGATAGTATGAAGCTCCTTTAACCCCCTGAGTGCAGAAAGAATTAGCACCAAAGGGCAGCCCATGCTAATTCAGTGCCATTAAACTTGTATAAGCTAGAAGAATGTGATGTTATACTTCCATAGGGCCATATGGATACCACTTTGCACTTTGTATCCATCAGAGGGACTAGCAAAACTAGTTCAGTATTGTACAGCATGGCTCTTAGAAAGATAAAATAGCCCCTGTGCAATATTATACAGTATTACACATGTCTATCATATCACACCTTGGAACCCTTTTAACTATAGGTGGAGAGCTTGTCCACTGACATGCAACTTTTGAGCTTCCATATTTAGAAGAGCAAAGGACCAAATGTTGAAATAAAAACAGGGATTTAATTATTATTTTTTTATTATTAGCAACTCTTTCTTATTTCTTTTAAGGTACCTGGAATTTTATTTATATTGCTGTCTTGAGACTTTGTTTTCAGACGAGTTTTTATCTTATGTCTCCAGCTTTAAAATATGACTTCCTGCTTAATCTTGTGCTCCCTTCATTCCCCTTTGTCCATATCTTAAGGAAATGGGGAAAGGGGAAAATGTAGCACTTCCCTTGGAGCCTCCTTCATAGCTTTCATGTAACATTCAGTTAAGTCCTATTTCATTTCTCTCTGAATATCATTTTTCTCAATGGTGAAAAGCAAATAGGCTTTGCTTTCAAAGTCAACGTTATCTGTGCTCAACAGTAACAACATACTATAGATTTTATAGTGATTTTCATACGTAGATTTGAAACTACTTTGGCACAAAGAACAGCCATGCACAGAATTTAAGACTGAGATTTTCTAATTTAACCCCACCCCCAGCACATCAGGGCCTGACAGCCAAGATGCACAATCCTGAGTGACCACAACTCCTTTGCTGTGAGTCATCATCAATGTCTTCCACTATTTTGCTCTGTTGCAGGTTTGACTTCGATGTGAATGATTCTTAACAAGATCAGTGTTCATGCACCTTACACCCTTCAATATATGCTTTAATGTGCTAGGAAAATTAAAAAAAGAATATAAACCAGAACTGTATTTTAAACACAATAAATAAGAAGGGAAACATAGTGGTTTACAAAAATAGCCTTACTTCAAACTACATAGAATTATGCAAAATCACAGTAATCCTTATCATCCCCTATTGCTATAGGAAGACTCCTCACTGAAAACGTGACTGCATGGAAAGAAGTCTCTGGATAATTCTTTAGAGACTCAAGAATTGCCAAACTCCAGCTCTTGGATTTCCCTAGGGCTGGAGGTTTAGGTAAGGACTCCACACTTGGATCGAGGCTCAGGATGTGCTTGTTTTCTCTCCTACAGTGGTGAGTCAGATCAGATCCGATTCGCAGGCTCAGCCTCCCGCTGGGCAGTAAAAACACCGCTCTCCTTTTGGGTATAGTTTCCAGCTCCAAAATAAACACTGAGAGCAGCCAAACTATGGTCAAAAAACATCTAGAATGAGCAC
Source organism: Cettia cetti (assembly GCA_013401135.1). NCBI lineage: Eukaryota > Metazoa > Chordata > Aves > Passeriformes > Sylviidae > Cettia > Cettia cetti. The sequence continues at coordinate 22,914 of VZUI01047003.1, forward strand.
ACTGGGTTGCAAGGGGGATGTCAAGAGGCTGTCGCTTCAGACAGTGCACCCTGCCGAAACTTCTCACATGACCTTCAGCACACAGACAGGTCTCTGCTCCCGTCAAACCCAGGAGAAATGTTTGTACATTCCAGTTAATTGCGAAGCTTGGCAGTGGAGCAGCAGAAAATGACTGCAAAGCACAAAAACATCAGAGAGCTGTAGAGTCGCCTGCAAACTGAACAAGTTTAGGGGCTTTGAATTCAACATGCTCAAGCCCAATTCAGAAGAAACCCTTCTAATTAAATCAACTTAATGCCCTGAATTATAGCCCCCAAAAAATCCCAAAATTGGATGTCAATGTTATTTTTTGGGGGGGAAGATGAGCTTGAAGAATACAGCCTTAGTTTTACCCCTGGATTATTTGTGTGCTTTGTCAGATTTACCATACAGTCTTGCCTTCTAAAGCTCTTTAAAATAACACACCTTATTGTGGTAACTTGAAAGGTAATCGACAAATCCCTGAGGAAACACTCCTCCTTTGGCACAAGGGCTCTCAAAAATCATCTGTCACTCAGAGCTTCCAGGCTACGCCTCCCATCCTGTAAGGCCCCTAGAGCAGGGTCTGCTGTGTTAATGAGAATATCAAGGTAATTGCATTGCAAAAGCCAAATGTCTTGTTTTGAGCTATGTTTTCTCTCAGGTGAGTACCCAGATGAGATGGTCCCATGTGAGTTTGTTCCCAGCACAGTTCACAGGCTTCACTGGAAGCACAGTCTTTGGTTCTGGCACACAGAGTAGATGCCTTTTTTGTGTCTGCAGACCACAGAAAACTTAGTGATTTCTTTAACTGTGAAGGAGAGTTGACATGTAAACCACAACGGGCTGCTTTTTTTTTTTTGAGTGAATGCTCCATGGACTTAATCAGACTCTGGGTTTGTCCATAACAAGTTCAATAGTTGCTATTTGCTCTTAGATCCTCAGCTTCATTAAATGTAAAAGTTTCAGCTTTTGCCAGCAGTTAGTTGCATCTAGATCTATAAAGGCTGTTCTGTCTCTCTAAGATGAGACATAAAACTGAGGCCTTGACCATCTGTGGTCATTAAGGATCCCATGACATGCTTCAAGAGGTGAAGATGGTAGCTTTCGTCTCAGGACCCAATTCTATTCTGAGTAACTGAATTCCTTCAGACCTAAAATTCACCTCCAGCTTTTAATATAAGGTACTGTGTTTTCTTAAGTATTCATAATAGAGTGATCTTAGCTGATGCCCACATTCTACCCCAGAAATTATAGTATTATAACAGTGGATTAAACTAAGTGTGCAAGTGCCAATGTTCATCCTGTTGGTCACAACATGACCCAGAGCAGGCCTGTCTCAGCACAGTAACATACACACATAGCACACAGTAACATACACACAAAACCACATAGCCCAGAATTAACAGGTTTTAATTTTTTACTTACTTATGAAATTAAAAATCTGGTATCTTCCAGATCCTGAGCCCTTGCTGATCAATAGAGAAGCGAATTCCACTGGAAAAGAGATAAGGTTGGCTGCAAAGGGAAAGTCATTCCTCCCATGTCTGGAAGCTAAAAAGAATGTGTAAAATCAGAATAAATTATCTATCATTACCTTGGTGAAGTGTTTTTAATTTACTGCCCTGCTGGATGCATGTGGTGAAACATATACATGAGAAAAATAAGAAGGGCTGTATTTATCTTGAATATGCTTTCTGCCCCCAAATGCAATACACTGCACGTTTAACATCCTGCCATAATGTGTTGGTTGACTTTTTTTGGAATCCTGCTAGAAAGGGAATAGAGCTAATCCCAAGATTCCTGCAATTTCAAGTGCATGAACCCACCTCTCTGGTTTGTGTGTCACTGCTGAGGTGCCGTTCTGAGCAGAGCCAGAAGATTGTATTACCTGTTTATTTCAGAATGTGTTGCAAGTACTCAGGACTTCAGGCATTTTAGCTCTACATAGCCTTTATCTGTGGGTGGGGCACCCCTGAAACATAAGGTAAACCCATGAAAAAATGGAGAGTCCACTTGATTAAATATGATACAATTGTTTGCAGTTATGTTTCTTTTAAACTCAGAAAGATAGAGTGGAAGTTGGACTAATTGTAGCAGTACATGCTGGACATTGCTTAGAGTTCAGACATCTCAATTAAAAAAAAAAAAAGCCTACTAAAGCTGAGAAGTTACTGCCTGCTTTTCTGTCTGCTTTCGTGGAGAGTGGAACCATAGGTCTAACCATTGGAAATAATTTTTCTATAAACTTCAGTTATTCGTAATACAATAATCCTTCATATGGGCTATAAACTTTTGGTTCCCCTCTCTTCCAAGTTGCAAGATTGAAGTGAAACTTGGCAGTGTTCTGTTTGATGAAATGAAAGGCCCATGTTCAGATTCTGATCTCTCATTGGCCTTACACCTGTCAACTGACTTTGATGGTGTAAATTTTTACTTACCCCAGCATAAGCAATGACAGAATCAGACCCTGCATATGCTTTTTATCTAAAGCTGTGTTCCAGATGTGTTTATGTAGCCTGGTTTCAATAAAATGTGTGCATTTTAAGATGTAAATGGATTTTTCTTTAATTATAACCATATGGACTGTTATTAAATTTTCATTTTAAAAGTGCAGTTACAGCTAGCCCAGCCATACTGAAGCGTCACAATGGGTTCACTTGACCAGTGCAGCTTTCACACAGCACCCAAGCAAATGCAAGACTCTTAAAGGTGGGAAAGACAGGGAAAAATATGAGATGACATCGAAGTGTGTGTGGAAAACTGTGACTTCTTGGTTTTCCTGACACTAGAGCACCACATCCCATTGAGGTGTTTTCCTCTCCTCGATTCAAGATAAGGCAAAATTAAGTGCAAAGCCAGTTCAGCATATTCCTTCAAGCTGAGGTTATCACTACTACTGGGCTCTTTTTTGCCTGCCTTTACTACAAGCCAGCAGCCCTGCTCAGCACTCAGCATCCTTACAGCTTCAGGCTGTGACTGGATGCCTTGACTCCAACAAGCCTTCAAATCCAGAGTTACATGGTTGGATTGGTGTGTTAGGAGAATCTGCCTATCTGAGGGGTAGGGGGTGCAATCTTGTAATGAGCATGTTCCTTCCCCTCACTCTCAGCCTCTGATACCACATGCTGAGGCTCCAGGAAGGGAAGGTCAGCCTGCTGCTGCCCTCAGCCCAGCTTTGTGCTCAACATCAGCAATGGTGCCTGAGGGGACGAGACCTCCCTGATTCTCAGGCTTGATGGTGCCCATTCCTGAGGGTCTCGGTAGCTCCCACAGCCTTTTGTGCATCTCCACATCTAAGGGCTGCTTCCCAGCCCAGAATGGGAGATTGATTTTTCCAACAACAGAAGGGTATGGGCAAGTAAAAAAGTTTTGATTGATAGATTTTTCATTTAAAAAAGGAGACAGATTTGTTAATGAATAAATGTTTAAGAGAAAGATGTCAGTGTTGATGGAGTTTTTCATTTAATCTTCCTGAAATGAAGTATTTCAGGAAGGTAAAAGGAAATTGACTTGGAAAACTTTTTTTAATTACACATCCACAGCTCCATGAAATAGGTGGCTGGTATCATAGTTATGCTTATGCTTTTCCTTAGCATATTTTGACATTATTAAATTGAAGATTTTCCACTACTGTTCCATAAGAAATTTTTTGCTTATTTTTTTTATCTGTGTGTTTTGTTTGTCTATTTAAAATAACTATTTTCAAATGAAATTGATTCTGAAAGTGAATTTTGTCTGCCAAACCTGATAGTGATTTGGAGTACAGTCATGCTTCTGTGGCTGTAAGGATGCTTTCTTCCCTGGACAACTGGAGAACACAGACTGTGCTTTTCTCTTACTATCATCATTATTTCCTCACCCTTTAATTTCCTTCTGGGTATGTTGGCTACTTATGTTTGACTCATGTCTTCTTTGGAATACAGCTGCCAAGTGGTGGGGAAGCTCAGTCATCTTGGGCAAGTTAAGAATGTTTTTTCTCCTGGATTCAACTGTTGAGGACTCCTGGGTCATGTTCAGCTGAGTCCCAGTAATGCATGGTAAAAGAAGGATGCTTGCACAGAACAACCACAACAGGCAGAGTGTTCCTGTCCTCTCTTGCAGAGGGAAGAGTTTGATAAATGGAAAAAAAATGTCTATTCCTGGCAGTGGAGAATGAACTCCTTCACTGTAGGGCTCAGGCTTTCTCCAGACCTTCCCAGGGCTGCAGTCATGAATGCTTGGTTTGGCTGCACTGTGCTGTGTTATGAAAAGTGAGCTAGATGGCTGAGCTGCCCCATCTGCATTTTTTGTCATTTTAAAATTTAATAAAACCCCATGTGGTTACAATTGAAAAAAAATCCATTAATGTTCCCAAAATGCTTCATATTTAAAGCAAAATGTATATTAACTTCCCATCCCCCATCTCTAGTGAACAATAAGATATACTTTTTCATTGAATCAGTGAAAATCATTAAATAACTTATTACATCATCAGCCCAAACCATGTACTTTTACTTACTTTTCTAATGACTAACAAATGATGTTAACATATCAATGTCTTTATATGCATCAGGGAAGAAAGGGTGGGGCATGTAAATGTGGAATCTAAACAGAGATTCTTTCATATTTTTATATATTTTAAATATGGGTAGGTGTTTCTGTCTGGAGACCATATGTTTGGGGTTTTTTTAAAAAACAATCTGTATGTGTGTAAAAAAATAGTTAAGTGGTATGGACAGCTACAGTGTGGACTCTGGAGTTCTGGTGAGGTGATCTAGATATGAAGAGATGTCCAGATGAAGAATCCTTTTCCCTCAGGCACATTTTCCATTATTTGGATCTTATCTGGACAGCACCAGTTCACAAAGCCCTGGATGTGCTTTCTGTGGAACAGCAGCAGAGAGGAATTACCATCAAGGGATTGTCAGCGTCAGTCTGGGGGAAAATACAGGGGGGAAAGGCTCATGGGCAGTTTAATGGCCCCAGTGCTCTGCACGAAAGCAGAGCAAAGGATGAGTCCTTAAGCCCCAGAAACTGAAGGGCTGAGTGTAGGAGGGGTTCTCTGCATCCTCTGCACTATCAGGGTGTAACACAGAACAGGGCAGTTTTAATTTCACCCAGTCTAGACAGAGATTGGTTTGCTACAGAAACAACATCCCTAGAACAAAATGGCACTCCCAGCTGCAGAAAAAAACGAGGCAGTCACCTTTGAAGTCATCCTCAAGCCTGCCCCATAAACAGGACGTCTGGATGCACAGTACGTCACCAGGTTCATCTTCCAGCCTGGGGGAGTTGTGTGTCATCACCTCTGCATTGCGCCTGAACCCCGACCAGGGCTCCTGAGCCTCTGTGTGCCATGGTGCTATGTGCACTGCTGCTGCCAAAGCACAGGACCAGCTGGTTTATTCATTTTACACAGTGCAAAAATGTTATTAAACTGCACCATACAGATAAGTACTAGAAAAATTGCTAGGTTATTTTTTTCACATAAAATTAGCCAATTTGCTGGTGTATGTAATTGTAAAGAATGCAAAGCATCCCATTCAAGTGATTAACCTCTTAGTTAATAAAAGCAACAATTGCATGTGTATAAATAATATAATAAAAGGAACATTCATATCAAAGTGATATAGCTCATACTATCCCGTTTCTCTCCTTAATTAGTAAATAATTCATCAAATTCTGCAATGAATTGTGCTCCCACCCACATTTCTTCATCCAATTATCGTGAAATAGGAAAGCAGGAGCCTTCCTTCTTTGAAAAGGATGTGATAATGAAATTGTTCAATAGCTCTTCTCAGCTCTGTTAGTCTAAATTAGTACTTTCTTGGGCATACTGTTTCTTTTGTTCAGTTCTTCCCTTATTCGCTACTTTTTTTTTCTTTTTAATTGAAGATATCTTCTATGTTAAATGTCATTTTACACTGACACACTTTAAAGGAAGTATATTCACCATGCTTTGTTTTCAGCAGACACAAATGAAATTAATTCTACAGTGCAGATGAATGCCAGTGTTTGCTTGCCAAAGTGATCCTTTCATGCTTCAGATTGTATCACACAAACAAAATTAAAAGAATGCTATAGAATACAAGATAAAAAAGAAGATGCATAAGGAAGCATGTATTAGGATCTCAAACCTAGAATTCAGACTGTCCTTGAATGAATGTCGTGTTTAAGTAAGATTCTTTGTTACCTGAGCAAATTCCATTTCTTTTGTTGGATCTTTGTAGGACTCAACGTCTGAAAGAGTGAACAACTATCCAATGCTGTCTTTCAGCTGTTTCCTGTGTGGTCATGTGTTTTAAGTATTTCAAAACATTCAGATCCTGCTCAGAAGGCAGAATTCCTCCTCTCTTTGTGGACATGTTTATGGTACCCCTCACTGTAAAACTGGACGGCAAACAGTAAGGAAAAATAATTTCCCAACACTGATAGAAAATAAAGATTGTTGTCTTTATGAATGGTGAACTAAGGCCCACACAAATAAAGATCCAAAGCATTCAAGAATTTCAAGTCCTGAATTTGAAGCACAAAGAATCTGAACTTTCAGAACAACCCATGTGCATCTGTGCATATGAATACATGTGACTCTTTTATATAAGGTGTGTGCATAGAAGAGTAAGCATTATGCATGTATTATACAAAGCACAGCATTTATTTAAAGGACTGCCATTATTAGGGTCATCAACAGCTCTGAGTGTTGTGATATTTCCAGTGAGACAGCAAAACAAAGGACCCATGAGAACTACCATCACTGAGCCGGGCTGCTGGTGCTTTGTTGGGAGTCTGCTCTGATCATGAAAGAGCTGCCACGAGTTTGCATTGAGTCTCTACCCAGCTCCAACCTATCCATGCCAGGAATCTGAAAACATTGATCTTTCTCTGGACCATGCCTAATGGGAACCAGAGCTTGAGACATGAAGCTCTTAAAATCTAACACTTCAGAATCTTGATGCTTCATGTTTTGAAGGGTTTGCATGGTAAATCGTCTCCTTTTGGAAAGGTCACAAGTGCCAAATATCAGATCCCTGTTTTGAAGCCTTCAAAAATCTCAAAGTTAAGACTACCAGAATTTTCAATTTGGGAAGAACAATACCCTTGCTGGTTTTCTAAAATGCATTGGAAAACAGCTGAAAAAAAAAATGACAAAAAAGATTTTTAAAACCAGTCAGTTTGGGTAGACACCTGGTATCGAGAACTTCAGCAAAAATGTCTGGATAGGAGAAGTTAATAAGCAGGCACTTTTGTTTTAATAGGACTATATAACACATGAGGCCACCAGCTTTGCTTATTATAAGGTCATTATGAAAAGTATATTTAGGGAGCTATATTACTATTTGCTTTATTTTTCCATGTGGGAAGGTAAATTTCACTATAGAAATAAAGTGATGAAAAAGTGTAAGCTAGTCTGTGTTGTTGTTGCTTTTTTACCTTAATGTGTAAGCATGCTAGTATTTAATGCATTTTAAGTAATACTTGGAGCATTATGAAACAGATTTTTTTCAGAAAGAAAAAGAAATCTGCTTCAATTTACCTAGCAAGGATGCACTTACTAGTGAATATTGACACTCAAACCTCTTCTTAAAGATTCTGAGACTACCAAGTTGCATGATTTCAACAGAAAAGCCTCTGCAAAGATTAGAAGAGACAGATTGTCCTCTTCACTCTCTCTGTGGTGTCAGCTTTATTTTTTCTTGTTTTAAAAAGAAATCTCTTAGTGTTATGATAGGAACAAAAATCTGAAAAATATGACCCCCAAGTGTCAGTGGCATCCACCTGAACAAATAGCCATATACACCCTGAACTTCCACACTCAGGCTGCTGAGTTCAAAGGCTGCTAAATCAGATGTCACTTGTGTGCTTTTTTTTTAAGCAAAGTTTTTATTGCTCCTTAAAGCAAAGGTCTCTTACAAAGATCTGTGCAATCTACTTTGATTGACTATGCTCTTGTGGATAAACTTTAATTGTAGCACAGAGGTGCTAAATTAAAAAGTCAGATGTCTGTGCCTGATATCATGAGTCCAGAAGCAGGCACTCCAAGAAGAGCACATAAGTGCATTTTGAGAAAATCAAATGTGTGGTTGATATTGGGGTGTCATTGTGAGCAAAACCAGACTTAGTTTTCCTCTTGCTATGGAGGTGTGGAGCTCTGTTTTGAAGGCATCATTTTCTAATCTATTCTTTTTGTAAAGGCTGTGAGTAACTTTTCCAGTATGGAAGACTTTGTCTCCAGGTCTTCAGCAATTCTGGTGACACAAGGTTTGGTAGATGGTAGAGGATTTTATCCTGTTTTGGTTTTTTTTCCTCTGTTGGCTTCAGGCAAAGATCATTTTCATCACAAGGCAGTGCTCTGTCTCCTGGGACAAAGGCAATGCCAATTTTCACGGTGCTGTGTATTTCTTGTAAGCAGAATCAGGCTTGAAGTGAAGGTGTAGTCCCCTGAACAATCAACTGAAAAAATCAGTTACCCTGACTTCCCCAAGTGAAATGGCACACACATAAAATGGAAGCTGTCACAATACCAAACAATGACGTACTGGAAGACTTGCTACATTGTCTTACTATGAGAAAACAGGATATTAAAGACTTTTTTTAATAAGCCTATGACTCCTCTACCCAAATAGTTGGATCTAAAGCCTGGTAAATCAAATATTACTCAACAGACAATCAAAAGCTTTAGTCAAAGGAATTTAAAGATGTGTTAATTAGTCAAAAGAGAGAATCCATACAGTCTTGTAAATATTACAGGAGAAATCTATTAACTCGAATGAGCAGATATTAATTGAAAACATTGTATAAGAGCTACAGAGTTCACAGAAAGTGCATTTCACTTGCTATTAAAGCCTGTGTATATGCAAATTCAGAAGCTAGTTGATTAGCTTGCACTCTGCTATGATACCTGGCTGTGGATAATGGGAAAACATTCTCACAAGTTGTCTGCATATCTACCAGCAAAGCTGTTACCTGCTGCCCAGATATGAAGTGTAAAATAATAGGCGAGGGGCTGCTGCCTTCAGTGGCAGCATAGACAAGCTGTGCTGAACACTGAGGGAAGGTCTTCTGAGACAGATTTCCTTCCCTCTGTCTTCCTCAGGAAAGAGGCTGTGCCAAGACTCTGCAGCCTTGTGCCAGAGTTGGCTCCTTTCTAGAGCCTGGTTCACACATGCCCTGGTTTCTTTCCTGTAGGAGCTGCAGTATGAGGGACCTTGTGGGCTCATCCAGGGTGAGCACCTTGCTCTGGGAGGTCACAAGCCCTCGTGGGTACTCCTCAGATTAGACTTAAGTAGCAACCAAGTGGCCTCTTAACCATGCTCGTTTCACCAATGGCATCTCTAGGGAGCTGAAGGTGTCCCTCAGGCATCATCTTTTCCCATTCACAAAGTACCTGCTGCCTTGCTTCTGTTCTGAATGAAAGTCAGAGCAGCCTTTGCCAGTTAAGGGTGAAGAATAAACAAATAGTCAATCACAATTATTAATTCTAAGCCTTCCTCTGGCCCACCCTGCAACCCTATGCCACCCTTACCTCCCATTGCCTCTGTTTCCTTGCCCTTAAACAGCAAGTACTGGCCTTTGCTGTCTTTCAAGGGACTTCCAGGGGCTGGCAGACAACAGGCAGCTTCACAAGAGACAAGCCCTAGCAGTACACAGGGAGGTGTCTGGATGCCTTTCTGCAGCAAAATTCACTGAGTTTATTCCTAACAGTCCCTTGTAGCCCTGTAGTAACTTGTGAGGGTGTCTGAGCTTGAAGGGCTGGTTTCACCTAAACTGCAGTGACCGAGTCACCAGGGTGGTGCTGTGAGGGCTCCATGAAACCAGGGCAGGGAGAAAAGTCTTGGGCAGCCATTCAGATCTCAGTGGACCTGAAATGGCTCCTGAAGGAGACACTCTCTGACTCTTACTTCTTGCTTGTACAGAGCCCAAGATACCTGCACTGCTACATTTGTGGCCTCTCGTTAACTAGGCTTAATGACAATTCCTCTTTCTCCCCATTCAGCTCAGCCCTCCAGTAGCAACCATGAAGTTCAGGAGTGACCAAACAGTAGTTTCCCTATCTTTTTATAGGATCAATAGCAGTCCTAATTCATAGGGCTTTTTTTAAACCTCCCACCCTTCCTGCAAAGGCAGAAGCTCCTGCTCCCATTGTGCCCACCAGAATGTGCCTCTGCAGCACAGGGTTTGAAACACATGGCTCTGGCAGCACCAAAGGCCGTGCTGTGGTCATCACATCTGTGTGCACATTTGTTCCTGGAAGCACTTTAGATGCTCCTTGCTTATCAGACTAAACCAAGTGGGTGAAGAGGGAGGGCAACATCACAGCTTTTCCACTCCACAGACTTCAGTATTAAATTGTATTTCCTCTACTTTCCCCAGCACTGAGATATGCATACCAGTCTCCAGACAAATCAGATGGCTGAACAGGCAGTTAAAATCCTGGCTTTACTGCTGGGGCAGCATCAAATTTCCCCATCTTTACTGAGCCAATCAGTGCATATGAAGGCTGTGGTCCTCCCAGACCCTGGCCTGCATAGGAGCCAGCATCATCTGGGGTGTAAATGATACAATCCCAAACCAGACTGCAGCTGCTCAAATGCCACAGTCATGTGAAGTCCTGACCAGCCAAAGACCAGGTCATACACCCATGTATGATCTTAAACCCAAAGGCTCAGAAAAGCTCTGCCTAGGTTGTTGTATAGGACTCATTCCATCCATGGGTATAGCCAGTAAGAGGTGGAAGGAAGGTACTCCTTACTGATGACAACACAGGGCAAGTGTTGTCACTTCCTCTTCTGTAGCCTAAGAGGAAAGCCATAGTGTTTCTTATTCAGAACCAACCTGAAACACACTCTTGAACTTGAGGTAGCTCTTGTGGTGTGCACAGCTTCCTTCTCCATGGATTCTCTTTTGCGAGTCTGTACTCATCAGCCACCTCCAAACATCAGCCCTTTGCTCTCCTTCAGACATGTTGCAGGTATGAGTGTATGACCATGTACTTGATGCATTTATTTCAAATTTCCCAAATTTGGAACAGGGACTACTTGAGCAGATGAATCCAGGGAATGTTGAGAGCACATCTTAGTTATCCTGGAACAGATTCAAACTGCTGAAGAAGCACTACACTGAGTTACCTCTGATCCAGACCTGGTTTCACAATCACCAACCTTCTTACTATATTCATCCACCAGAAAGTGTTACAGCTCAGTACAGTCATAAACACATCATTGCCAATGGAAAATTGTGTTGGCAGTTTCTTTTATACCCAGCCAAATATACAGAAATGGAAAGGTCAGCTATGCAGGCACTGGTTTTACATATGTGCATTAATTACAACACAGTTGCCTTTTGTTATTCATTTCATCTGCTCAATATGTATCAAACTGAATGAGAAGCAAGAGGAACCACAGAAAGACAGAAAAGGGATGCCAGGACAATCTATGAAAGGGATTGATCCTCCCCTTCTGGATCACACACTGGAAAAGATTCAAAACTAGCCAGTTGCAGGGAATGGGAAAAACAAAGAGAAATGTATCCCATGTCAGCTACAGCTTTTTCTACATGGCTTTCAGAGGTCTGCACCAGAATAGTTTGGTGGGCTCAGCTTCTTGGTGAACCCCTACAATGGGGATTTCCCCAAGCAAGATCTGTGTGTTCAGGCACTCTGGTAGGTTAACTTCTTCTTAAGTATACACCCATGGCACTGATTTTAATTAGTCAAAAAAAGTTTTCCTTAAACACCATGACGCACGTGCACTTTTTGGGGACACCTGTCCTCAGGCAATACTGGAAACTGTGAAAAAAAGAGTAGAGAACAATGTCATCAGAAAATTCAGAACATCAATTTGCATTCATGTGTGGATTGAACACTTTTGGTTATGATAGTGTCTGAAAAACAGACAGCATAATGTAATGTGAAGTTAAGAGTCTGAGTACAACTTTCAGGATTCCAGCCTGCACGCTATTCCTCTCACAGATATATTGTGACTGTACTTACCTGACAGTGCAGTGCCCAGATACCTTAGGCAAAAACATTTCCACTGTCAAGGATGTACCACAAAAATTATCAAAACCTGGTTATTCTCTTTCCAGAACAAGAAAGATGAATGCTGTGAAAGAATCACAGAATAGGACATAGCTTCCCCAGGGTGCACACGGTAATGAGCATGAGCACTGCAATTAGGCTTGCCCAGGCTGAGTTACCAAAGCCTCCCAGCTAGGCCAACCTCCTTCTTCAGCTTCATGTAGTGTGTCATGGTGTGGAGTTGTGGGTATCCCCACTGCATCCACCTAGTTAAACCCTTTTAGTCACAGGAGCTTTGTTCAAGTGAAGAGAGCTTTCTGCTGTGCAAGGGCTCCCTAAAACCCCTGAGCCATGGGCCTCCAGGATTGTACAAAAAAATCACAGCACTGCAAAAGAGAACAAAGTTGCAATTAATAATTGTAACTTCGAAACTTACATCCTCAGATGATTATTACAAAGTGAATTCTCCATGGTTTATAAAATATATTTCACTATATATGTATGAAAAACAAGTTGCATAGAATAAGCTGCATAGCCATCCCTGTACCAGGAGGACTTCCCGTTTCTTGTCTTTTAGGATTACCCAATGAAATGGCTTTGCTGATGGCTTAGATAGTCATTTCATAGGAAGGCTCAATCATTTGGTGTATACTGGATACAGCTATTGACTTGTAGGAACATGAAAGAAGAGTGGCAATGAGCTAGAACTCCTTTGGCAAGTAGTTCAATAGACCATCTTCCTGAAAATGTTCTTGTCTCTTTCAAACTATCCTGCAGGAACCTCAGATAAAACATCAAGTTCAGAGTGAATACAGATTGGGCTGTGCATTTGTAGCAGTCTGGTCAAGATCAAATTAGTATGGATTTTCTTTAATCCTTTGATCTATTTTGCCATGCAGGGGGGCAGGCATTTACCATAAGAAAGGTGAACTATCATAATAAAGTTTTCCTTGTGCTCTTCATTGGTGTAATAGTTTGAATTCATTGCACACCCCCACAAGAACTGCACTGGTATCAGCCTAACAGGAGGTGCTTAGGCAGTGAGCTACATTTTAGAGTTTCCCCATAGTGGGATTCCTGCAGCCCCCCAAATAATATTAACTGTATGTACACAAGCAATAATGTGATGCCTCTACCCTGCTGTCTGTAGGTTGCAATTGTCTGTATGCTTCACGTTTTGCTAGCTTTCTTTTAGTTAGCATACTTTGTATTCTTTTAAGGGATGGGCTGAATCCTGATTAGATACATCCTTGTGTATTATCACAAGCAGGTGTGGGGTAATTAAGAGTTTGTTGGAGTAACTGATTACTAATTTGATGCAAAAATTAAGTAACCATACAAGAAACTACTGTTTAGCTGCAAAAGCATGACTAAATAACTAGGAAGTATTTGGACCTCTCATACCTCCCTTACCTGCTGCTAACAGTGATGTGTCAGAAGCAGATAGCAGCTCTGTGATGCCAGTACATCTTTATATGCTGTTCACATTCCATTGCAACATGTCACATTTGATATGGCATAATGCAATGTGACTAATTTAATCAGACGTGAAGTGCACTACGGCAACACATTAAGTCTGAAAATTTGGGGAAAAAAAAAAAAAGTTGGAGGAAAAAAACTATAGCTTTCTCCAATCCATGGCTGGATTATTTTTCTCAGCTGGAGGGCTTCATTTTCTGAGTTTGGCCTTTTCTATTCTGACCTTCCAGCCAAGGGCATGTGCCAGGAGGCCTGTATTTCCCAAAGGCAGTGACACAGTCTATTAGGTCATATGAGCTGGATCATCAAGCCTTTGTCCACCTCAACTTCTGGGCCACCATTCCTTACCCACCCCCACATCCCCCAGCACTAACTCATGATACGATGCCCTTGCCTTTGACAGGTCAGGAGGGGAAAAAGCATTTTATTGCTGAACACGTACATAGCAGAGCCCAGAAATGAAGCGAGCTTTCTGTGGTCTGGTGCTAGTCACTTAGTAAGTCTGCATTTAATTAGCTACTTCTGAAATATGACAAGGAGAAAACACAAGATTTACCAGTCTGGTTGCATTTCTAACCCAGGGCTCAGCATTGTTTTGTTTTAAGGTGATGATTATAATCATAAATATCAATACAGCCCATGTTCACCGGAAGTTCATCAAGTTTTCAGTACGTTTGGAAAGCACATCAACCCTCCTCCATTCTGGACTATCTCTTTGCCTGGGGGTGTGTGGATGGACAGGCTGCCTTGCACAGACATTAGCAACTCTGCCCTTCCAAACACAGTGACAAGTGACTGAAGATTACTCTTTGTTTATTTAGTTCTTTATTTTAGAGCTGCCCTTTTCTACATTACTAAGGATATGGAAAGCAGTGTAAATGGTAATTTGCCTCTCTTCACTATAGGCCTGAGGGCTTTTTTGGTTAAGTGTTGTGGTCCTCAAAGAGTTGAGAAAGGATCTCAGAGGAATTCACAGAGTGCTAGAAGAAGCCTAGGAAACACTTAAGCGAGTGAAAATCTGTGAGGTAGTTGAACCCAAGTTGGGGGCTGTACAAAGGTCAGGTAGTCCAGAAGGAAGACAGTTTTTTCACAGGATCTGGGAGGTAGTGCTACCTGGAAGAGAGGAAGAAGTACTACTCCAATTACTGTGGCAGACACTTCCACAGAATAAGACAGAAAGAAAAATCTTAGAAAACAATATGTTAAAACATGCTTATATGTTATAAAGAAGTAAAAATATTTATTCTGCCCTTGTTCCTGTGCTGAGCAGACCTCAGCCAAATAAGAGGTTTACCCTTTCTTCTATCCCTCTTTGAGGACCAAAGAAACTTTGTGATGTTTTACTCCTTTAAGACCTAAACATCATGGCGGGCGGGCGGGCGGCCGGGTGGGTGGGTGGGTGGGTGGGGGGGCGTGTGCGGGGGGGGCGGCGGCGGCTCTCTTCTCATTTCATTAAGCCTTTGCTGATTAAAAACGAGAAGATGCTGTGTTAGCTCCTCCTCCAGTTGTTTGTTTGCCTCTTATAGCCCTAGTCCTCTCCCCCTCCCCTATCACTGGCGTTAGGACTGTGTTCCTACCTAGTAATAAAGGAGGCATTTTCGCGGAGAAGCAGGGCTGAATTGCAAGGTAAGGTCTGGTCACGCCAGGAAAGGTCTGTTGGTGTTGATCTAGCCCCAAGGTTTTCCTTTTGCTTTGCAATATACGAGGTAAACATGAGCTTTTATAGCTCTTGGACTCTGTTTCCCATTTTCTTGTGAAACCAGCGACTTCATGATAGGTCCCCTATTTGCTGACCTTTAGGTAGACCCTATTCAAATGGCTCAACAGACCAGCCCAAGAGCCCTGTATCCCCCTGGGGAAGAGGGTGTTGCAGCAGACAGCCAAACCCAGCAGCCTGCCAGACCTCGGCCGGTTAGCTCCCGGAGAAGAAGGCGTAGACAGACAGCTCCTGCATCTCGAGGAGAGGATGAACCCAGGACCTTTCAAGGTGATCTGTGAGAAAGGAGTCGCTGTATTGAGTGAGGAGGGGGATGAGTGCTGCTTAATTTCAGTTGGTAGTCCTTGTTTGCCTTGTCTGAGTACTCATAGGAAACTCCCTTGAAATAAGGGTTCAAAAGTAAAAAAGCTTTAGGTATCACCCCTGTGGCTGCCCTGTTAGTGTTTTCAGAGCTGCTGTTTTCTGACCTGCACAAGATTTTTGTCTTGTGTCCTTGCTCTAGCTCTCTTCTCCAAGAGCTAAAACCTTCTGTTTACTTACAAAGAGAACTGATAAATATCATCTTAGAGTGCTTACTCTAGAATTCCTTCTTTTATGTGAAATATGTCCGGCTTTGAAATTTAACTCAAGGCATCTTTATACAGTGCCTGGAGTTAAGGTTGGTTCCCTAGGTTTGGGTGGAGTTACTTGCCAGCCTCAGCAGTGTTACCCTCCCACTGTGCAGATCAGCTCTGCAGCTCGCCAAATGTCGTGTAGGATCTATCGATGGTAGTTTGCACCTACCCAGTGTGACTTGGAGTTAGGGGAGGAGTGGCGCAGTAATTTCCTACTGGCTCTCACCCTGAGGAAGCCACAGGCTTCTTTGCAGCACAACTGCAAGGCAAGGGTGCTGCCAGGTGCCTTTGTTATAACAGGTAGGTAGCTAGTTTCTGGACCCTACAGCCAGCTTACATGTGGAAGAAGCCTCCTTCTAAATTGCAGAAGTGTTTTTTACACACAGACCTCCTCTCATGAGGAGGCAATCTTCCTGGCCAGCTCATGGAGAGCTCCAAATACCCTTCTGTGCTTGCTGTTCAGAGTGGGGGGAGTTCCTGTAGCCTGGGAGCAGGTTTGATTGTGTAACACAAACCCTTTTCAAAGGCCACAGCTGGACCCTGATAAAGATTGTCTGGGAAGGTTATGTAGCAATATTTCAAGGTCAAAACTACCTTTCCTTAGTACTTCTGAGATGATAGATGACAAATAGAAACCAAGAACTGGTATATTGGAGGGGTGTGGAGGGTGTGGAAGAGGCAGAGGTGATAAAAAGAGTCAGAATTAAATTAAATGGGTTAAGCTCCTGAATGAAAGGCAAAATAAAATGTTGAAGCTCAAAGAAGGATTGTAATTAGGTTTTTATCTTCTTTCAACTTTTTTTCTAGTCTTCTGTTAAAGTTAGCATGCTAGATGGATTGCAGGGCTGTTGCAGTGGTTTGTATGGAGCTGGGAGAACACTGAAATCCAAGAGCACTGTGGTCGTTGTCCCTGGCTTTAGTTTCAACCTTAGTTAACTAGAGCATGAGGTTTCTCTGCTCTTACTGGGAAGACAGGAAGGGATGTTTTCATAACAGTAGAGGCCAGCAAAATGGAATGCAGTTAATTCTTAATTCTGACCTTCAAAAAATGATGCTAAGTCTTGTGAAAAATAATTTATTGTCTCAATGGCTTATAGTGAGGCTGGGGGGAAATGGTATGAGACACCTTTAAAATGTTTAGTGACTAGGTGATGTATGGACAATCAGACACAAGCTTTTTCTTGGCTTTGGATCTTTTTGTTCTACCTGATCTAATCTCATTACTTTCTTCTGCAGTCTACAAATTTAGCAGTCGTGCCCCACCTATGAGGGTGCACTGTCATGGTGGAAGCTGTCAGACTCCTGCACTGCCTGATGATGGAAATGTTATGGGAATGATGGCTAGGTCTGCCAGATATTGGGTGAGGCGAGAAGCTCCTCGATGCTGGGTCAGAGGCTGTACTTGTGCTCGTTCAGAGACTGAACAAGAAGTAGTTCATCCTTCTAGGAGCCAGCTCTTGCCACGTGATCTAGATGAAGATGACAGCTTGACCTCTGTGATAAGAGGGGAGTTATTTTCAAGGGATGAAGACAATGATGACAGTATTGGAGACACTGTGACAGCCAGCTCTTGGGCTGGTGTTAGAAGTGATGATGGTCCCAGGAGTTTTGCAGAGGAGTATTCACTGGTTCCCTTAAGCAGACGAAAGCAGTATTCTGCCCAGACTTTTCATGAGGCAGTAGAAAGATTTTTAGGAGGTTTCTGAGCTTTGGCACATCTGTTCTGAATTTGGGAGCCAAAGCTACGGAGATGCAAATGCCTGTCATCATGTGCACAGTTTATCGTAACACAGGCTGAAGCCTGCAGGAAAGCCATGAAGATTCAAATAGAGTAAAGCTCAGTACATTGCTCTTAGATTGACAGACAGCTAGGAAGTAATTTGCATTCTGTTTTTGTCTCCTTCATATGTGTTGCTGCCTTCTTCAGGAGCTTAAAAACCTTTAGTAATCATAAGGCATTAAAAAAATGAAGAAATTACTTTGAGTCTGAGCTATTGTAATGACTATTCCTTCTGCAGTTTTAAGAGGTAGAGGCAAAATTCAGCCTTTGTTTTTATTTCTCATGAGCGGAGCCTCTTATAACTTCTTGAATTATATTTGAAATTCAAAGCCTTTGTTTATGCCAGTATTTTCTTTCAATAAATGCTTTAATTTACCCTATAGAGGCCTTGAGGGTTTGGTATTTTTTTTTTGTGTGTGTTTTTTCTTTAACTTGATCTAAATCTAAAAATTGTATTCTACTGCATATATTTGATTATTCATATAGCAGTAATGTATGATAATGTGAGATAGCTAGAGCACAACCGGCTTAAAAAAATCTCACACCCTTTAGCTGTTAACTTATGTGAATTAAAAATTAAAAAAAAAGTGTTCTGAAGACCTTATAAAAATTTTCAGCTTTTTTTTCTTTTTTTTGAGATGGAGTGTAGCTGAAAATAATGATCTGGATTTTTCAGCTGAGAAATTTTGGCTTAGACATTTTTCCTTTATTTAGTTAAGGGCTAGATTTTAGGAGTATATACCTTAGCCTAAAAGTAAAATGCTAGTGGATGGTTACTGGAAAATGGCCATGCTTCCGGAACCTGATCCATGAGGATCATTGAAGTCTAACTCTTGGCAGGGACAGATTCCACAAATCATGCTAGGTGCCTGAGAATATTGTCCAAATGCTTCTTGAACTCTGTCAGGCAGGTGCTGTGACCACTTTCCTGCGGAGCTTGTTCCAGTGCTCAGGCACCCTCTGGGTGAAGAACATTTTCCTGTATCCAACCCAGATGTCTCCTGATATAACTTCATGCTGTTTCCTCAGCTCCTGGCACTGGTGACCAGAGGGAAGGGCTGTGGACTGCTCTGAGGTTTGCCCTCAGTTAAAGGGAAAAAGACAGTCCACGTTATGGAGATTCTGCAGACATTTGTGTTCTTATGCAGTGTACTGACAGATGAAACACCTAACCTCTAAAGGCTTCCTGACTTTACTTAATATGCCTACTCTTGAGTCAGTCTCCTTCTTTGACACTGCAGGCTGTATATATAGGCGGTAAATGTCACATGCGTGTAAAGTTACACTAAAGAGAATCAGGAAACTTCTGTTTTATGCAATTGTTCCAACTGAGAAAAGGCTGCTGCTTTAGTCAGAACAATTTGCAGAGTCTGCAGATTAGAGGGAGGTTTTTTGTTTGTTTTGGTTTTGAGGTGTTTGTTTGGGTTTTCTTTCCCTTCTCTAGCCATCTGTTAAAATGCTGAAAGATGAATGGTAATTCCGTTTGTTTCTGGGAAAGCTGAATGTGACTTGCTCTTCCTTCTTTATTTGAGCCTCAAATTAAGTCTCATTCCTCTGAGTTATAACTGAGTAGCTTTCTAAAGCAAATCACATAAAATTTTAAGTTTTGTGGGATTTTGTCTTGCATGTGTGATTTGTTGGTTTGGGTTTTTGCTTGTTTTTAAGACTTTGCTAAACTACAGTGAGACTTTTTTCGGTACTTGTTAGTAAGGCATTTGGTAAAAAAAAAAACAAACCCAACCAAACAAACATTTGGATTGTGCAGCGTAGCAGTAGTTGTTTATTCCTTTTTGATACGTGTGTTACTTTCCACGTGGGTGTTTCCAGAAATACTTGAGCTTTTGCACTCAGGTCCTTTAAGGCCTCTAGACCAAAAAATAGAAGTTTTTCCCCAGCTGAAGCTAATAGTGTCTCTTACTTGGTCTATATTACATCAAAACTGCTTTGGAAGTATGCATAGCTCAATTCACGTGACAAGCCTGCTCTGTGAAGGTACTGCAGGGTACGATGCAGAATTAAAGCTATCATCTTGTTGTTATAGCTGAAATACTGTAAGGCATCTACAGACACCTCTAAAATTATGCCCTTGATTATATACATTTCAGAGAGTGATATGCTCATGAAATTGAGCCTGGCAATGTTTCATGTAGTCTTTCAAGAACTTCAGTTTTCAGGCTCATGAAATGTTATATATATTTTTTTAATAAAACAAAACCCCTCATATATGTCACCAGTAAGTAGTAAGATACCAAGCATTGTAGAGGTGTCAGCTTTTTGACAGCATGATTCAGTATTGTGCATTTTCAATTTGACAACTATTTAGTTTTTCCTTGTGACTCTGAGGTCCTGTAAGCATCTTTGTGCATACTTGTCTGGTTTTCACAAATGATTCTACAACTGGGATTTTTATCACACATTGAGTTAAACACAGGTAGAAAGGTCTGAAAGATCAAGGCCTCTGAGGAAAAATCCTCTCAGAGTAACTTCTGAGGAAAGAAAAGCCTGTGAGGCAATAACTTGAGATATCTAAGAAAAATAGATCAAGCAAAGCTAGGAACAGCTTGGGAAAAAAAATTAGCTGTCTCTTGAAAAAAAAATGGATCAGAGGGGATAATATACTTTTTCTTTGGGAATTTGAATTTCTGTGCTCATTTTATTTGGCTCACACTTGTTAGTATGTGCCTGCTTGTATATATGAATGAAGTCAAGGATTTCAGGACCGAAGTCCAGTGCTGAATAGCAGCTCCCATGAGTCCAGAGTTTCTCATGTTACTGAGCTTTAAATCATCATTTTCTTCCAGCATGGTGGCTGTAATGTCTCATCAGCTCATTACATGGGCACAGTAATAAAATGGCAAGATTTACTTTTCTAGTTATTCGTCCTAGATAGATTCATAGATAAAGTAGCACAAAGCCGGCTGTCCCTTAGAATATGGATGCATCAGGGTTCTATGTATATGCTCTGTGTAGAGGTGCATTTTACATCACTGCAGTGTCATTACCCTTCCTTGATCCAGACAAGAGAACTTGAGTATCTGCATGCCAGAGGACTGTTTGCTCTCTCCAAATATTTTTTTTTCTTTTTTCCTTTTAGCTTCCTTTTCTTGGTCTGATCAAGGGTCTGTGAGATCCAGTGTCCCCATGGTGCTCTTTTATACCTTGCCTACATCTGTGGAGGTATCTGTATTTTCTTCAACTAAGAACTGACAGGAATTGGAAGGTTTGAGAGAGGAGAACAATCTCAGTGAACTTGGAGACCAGACTAAAATCTCTTGAGTGCAGAGGCTGCCTTTTCTGCCTTTCCATCATAATTAATTCAGTGGGGCCCTGATCCATGGCTGGGACTCTAAAATAATATAAATGATTGTGACCTGTTGGAGGGAGTTCAGAGGAGACCATGAAGATGATCAGAGGGCTGGAGCACATCTCCTATGAAGACAAGCTGAGAGCTGGGGTTGTTCAGCCAGTAAAAGTGAGGGTTCTGGGGAGACCTTAAAGCAGGCCTGTAAGAGAGCTGGAGAGGGACCTTTTACAAGGGAAGTTGGTAGGACTGGGGGAAATGGTTTTAAATGGAAAGAGGGCAGGTTTAGATTAGATATTAAGAACAAATTCTTAGCTGTGAGGGTGCAGAGGCACTGGAACATGTTGCCCAGAGAAGTGTTCAAGGTCAGATTGGATGGGGCTTTGAGCAACTTGGCCTAGGAGATGTTCCTGCCCATTGCCATGGGAGCTGGAACTGAATGATCTCTGAGGTTGTTGCCAACCCAAACCATTTTATGATTAATTATTTCATTACAGAGGTGTCCTTTCCCTTCCCACATTCAGCTGACATATATTCATTATATTCAAAGCTACTGAGTTTTTCTGTGCTTTTCTCTATAATCAGTAGACTTTTTTTCACTACTCTGAGCAAAAAAATGAAGACAATCTTCAGTAAAGGATCAGGAGTTATGGTGTTTTGAGGTTTTTGTCTATTTAAACCAGTCTGTCCATGCCTACTTAGAAAGATCTAAAGAACCTGTGTCAAAGTGTTAGCTGAAGAGCTACAAATAGCATTTTATTCCTTTCTCCCCACCTCCTCCCCCCAATAACTCTATTGTTCTTATAAATCCACAGCATTCCAGCTGTGACTTGACAAGAGCCCTGACAGTCGCAAAAGCCAAATCACAGGAGCAGTGTTCTTGTTCCCTGAATTATTTTTCACAGCTAAATTTAATGCTTCCCCCCACTCCTCCACCTTTCACTCTGGCAGATACTTAAGCTGCAAATTAGAGATGTACCGAATTAGCCTTCAAGCCTCGCAAACGCTGTCAGGAGGCTGACTCCATGGCGATGTGGCTTTGATATCAAGCAGACTATTGCTTGTGTACAGCAGCACTTACAAACATGTGCATACTTGTAACTCCTGGCCACTTGTAACCCTGGTGCCGCCAGGCAGCCGGCAGGTCATTAACGCACAGCGCGCAGGACAGAGCCCCCGGACCCCGCCGCTGGCACGCCAGAGAGGAAGAGTCAGACTTTCCAACAACCCCTTTCAGTTGGCAGAGCTGTGATTGGAACCATGTGACAGTTTGAGGCAGCGTACCACAGGCAGCCAATTTATTACATATGGCAATATGATTAATGGTATCAAATGTTTTTATAAAAAAAAAATTAAAAAAGTGTCCAAGAATATTGCAATGGCCAGTTGCACAGAGTCCAAGGCAGTACAAATCTGTTCCATGAATTTAAAGACAGGCAGATGAGGTTAAATAAGAGAGAGAGAGCCAAGATAATGATTACAAAGTGAGTTTCAAAAAGAAAAGTGTGCAGAATGTGCTCATGAGCAACAGCCCCTTTTCTCCCCTGTCTTATGTTCTTAATGGATACAGGCTGGAATAGGTTTCTGAAACTAAACTTAACCTCTCTTCCTGTAATCCAAAGACTCATTTATGGTGTCCAATAACACAGGGCAAACAACAGCAGGTTAAGAGGCAAAAAGGACTGCCATTTTGGTGAAGACTGTTTGCTTTGATAATGATTTTGTCTTTTTTTTTTAAATCAAATGTTCTGGTTTAACACACAGATGGTTTGTTTCTGTCAAAACACACATAAGTGTTAAAGGTACTATTATTGAGGGGAAAAAAATCAGGAAATGCAAATATGCGGTGATATCTGCACATTGCAGTATCTTTCTTCCCTGGTCTCTTGCTGTCCATCCTGCTGAGTCAAGAAGTTGTGGCATAGTTTTGGTCCGTGTTGGGTGTCCAGACAGGAGCTGGACACAGTTTTGGAGTCTGCACAGCATAGAGGCAGTTCCTCAGAGTTGGTCTGCAGAAGGCTGTATTGCTCTGGAGGGTGGGAATGGGTGCAGGTTGGCTTATGCAGGTGTGCCTCCATGCCACAGAGTAGTCCTAAGCACCTCTTGGTTACTAGTAGTGGCACAGCTAAAGTTAAGAATTATGCCCATCTAAAGGGTTTCACATGTGCCACCTTTCATGTGCTTCTCTGGCTAGCTCCTAGGGCTTCATGTTTGCAGGTAGGCCTGTGTCCTCTCCCACCCTCCTTGAGTGCAGCTGGGCATCCTGCACATGATCAGTATCTTACCTTGGCTGTAGAGCGAGTGAGGAATGGAGGAGCTCGCCTGGATGTAGAAGTGTAAGGCGGGAGCTGCTGCCCCTCAGCATCAGCTTGTAGACACCAGAGCAGCACTGGAAGAGACCTGCAGGGGTCTACATCTTGTGTTCTTGCCTAACCAGGGCTATGCTCGCCCCATTTTAATTTGATCTGTATAAAGATTGCCTGACTATTCCTGGCAGTGCTTAGACAGTGTGCCCTTCACTTCCACACGACTGCATGATGACAGTATGCATTAAGATTTGTGTGTTGGGATACTGGGTTGTTGATGGGATCACTGCTAAAAACTGTACATGCATTAGACTTAAATCTCAGTGTTCCATGGAAGAGAAACCCAATGCCTTTTGCCTAATATCTACAGCAGCTGCAAACTGCTGCCTTCCCCAGGGTAGCTTTGAAGGTACAGAGCTGCTAGTCCTGAGTGAGCACAGCTACCAATATTTGGTATGGAAGCATGATTTCTTTTGTCTACTCCTTTTCCTCTTTTCTCACTCTGCTTCTATTATCGATGGTAGCACAGCCCTTTTGTTAATACCCAAGGCTCCTTTGCCAGAGTGCTGTAATACACTGCACGAAGAGCAAGGTATTTATACCTCTCCTGCCTCAGCACAGAGCGTGCAGCAGGAGGTCCAATGTGGCCTGCTGCTGCATTCCGTATGGCTTGTGGCCACATGGTTCCTCTTCTCTGTGTGTGTGTTTGTTATTGTTGGATAATGCTAAGGCTTGTAGCCATGCGGCCTGCCAAGGGGATTTTGAAAGGCTTATTTGGTCTTCAGTCAAGGAAAAGATTTCCTATACTTTGTGCTAAAGGTATAGTATTTGATGTAGATGCTGAGACTTGCCCTTTAGAGGTGCCCAACTCTCTCTGCTGAGCACAGAGGGAGGGAGCTGACTGCCCCGACCACAAGAACTGCTCCCACCCTAAATTCCAAAAGTGAGTGATGCGAATTCCCCCTTCCCACAGGTGCCCCAGGGTGCACCTCACGGCCCTCTGAGCTCCTGCTTATGAAAAACAGGCTGGCTGTACGTGCCTTAGCATTTTAACAAGACATGGAAACCTTTGAACAAATTGCCAGAAAAGTTTTAGCAGGGTGAGCGTGCGTGAGCTCTGCCTGCACCAAGTGACCCTCTTAGCACCAGAGAGGAGAGACAAAGTGTGGCACAAAGAACGAGCAAATGAAAGAGCTGGCTTGCAACTCTGATCCTTATGGACTTTTCTTGAGCTCCAGCAACAAAAAGTGTAACTCTTGTGATGAATACAGTCCTACTGTTGTATTCCTACCTTCCAACAATAATTTCAATTGAACCCTACAGCATGTGGAGTCCCTTTGCTTTTTAGGTCATAAAAGCAGTATGTGGAGTAGAGACTTAAAAAATGGACTTTTAAAAGACTCCAATGCCTCAATCTCTCCAAGAATTCGACTGATAAATCTCCTGTGTAAAATGATCACATTTTATAGAGAAGAATCTTTGTTAGACATTCATTAGCAATAACATGTGAGCCAATTTAGGGAATGAAACCTTTCTTCTATATAAAACCCACTGTGGTCACTAAAACTAATGACTTTTTCGGCCTACCACCCTTTAATTCAGTAGTGAGGCACGTGAATTTCCTGTATTGCTTAGTTCTTCAACAATTTGTTTATCTTTGAAGAGCAGGTCCCTGACTGTGGGAACTCAGGCACATCCAAAAGGTTAAGTAATAATAAAAAAAAGTAGATCAGGGCCATAAATGTGGTATTTAAAATCATGACAAAGTTCTGACTGTATTGAGGAGGTCTGGAAGAAGAATGGTTAATGGGCTTACTTCTATTTCAGCTCATCTCCACATGACAAGCAGCCTGAGCAGGAGAGAATTGAAAATATGACATGAATTTAAGTGCTCTGAGGCTGATCTGAACCCATCAAAGCTGGTGCAAAAAATTCCACTGGCTTCAGTAGCCATTGGAATACTTGATGCTCATTACCAAAAAGAAAAAGAAAGAAGAAGAAAAAAAGGAAAATTAATTTTTTTTAGCCACCATGCAAAAAGGAATGCTTCAGGTTCAGATGGGGGTTTTTGTGTTTTTTTCTTTAGATACTAAGTTTTTGAACCAGTAGATACAAAGATGACAGAATTAACAAAAAACTCTACTAGGCTGAAAAACATAGAAAGGCATTTTTAAACCAGCTGACAATGGGAAGATTTACTCTTATGTTCAACTAAGGCAAGTTGCAAAGAGGGGCAAGAGGCAATAATAATTGTAAAACAAATTCTGTCCTGCTTTTGCCAAAGCTTTATCTGTGTTTCTGAGGGGATGTTAGCTGTAATGTGCCTTGCCTGAAGGGAAGACCGGAGTGTTTCAGGGCTGCCTTTCAGCTGGAGTACCAGGCTTTCCTTACTGCTTAAAGAAAGAGTTGGAAACTGCCTGCGTACATCTTGTCCAGATGTGGAGCCACGGCATGAACTCCTGCCTAGCAAGTGCTCCTGGGTCCTAGACTTGGGAAAAGACAATGGGTTTCTTAGAGGTCTCACAGATTTATTTTTCCTTGAGGAATACAATACTTGAAGCCTGTTTTGTTTTTACATAGTCTGCATAAGAATAAAAGCATCTTTATAAGGCACAATTCCTTAGTGCCTAATTTGCTTCTATTATATTCTAGACAAATTAGGAACAAAACCATATGGGAATGCACGCAAAAGTGTCAGTGACTGAGAGTCAATTTCCTGGGATTTTAGCTGAAATTTTAGTTCCCAAGTTGCTTCTAAAACACGAGTTAGGTTCCTGAGTCACCCAGGAACTAATGAAAGTGTTCCTTTGAAATGTGACAGGGAGCTCAGACAGAGCAAGAGTGACACACAGTCCTTGGAGCATGACTGCCCAGAGGGAGTGATGGAAAAGCGCCTTTCATGTTAGCTGTAGCATCTTTAATGTGACTTATTAAAAAATAACATTAACGGCATTGTGCCAAGTGGAAACAGACCTGGCTGGATGAAGAGGCTTTAATGGTGCTAAAGAGTGCATATAGTGCTTGGAGTGGTGAGACCTCAGAAGTGCTGGAGTGCACTTTGGTCCCTTAGAAAGGTCTGGTTCAACGTCTTCAGAGCAGTGGCACATTGTTGCAAGAGCAGCGGATGTCTGTGCCGACACCGACTGGGTGCTCTCCAGGCTGCCCGTATGAGGAACCCCTTCTGTTGATTTTCCCAAGCTTGGGAAGCTCGTGTTGAATTTCATGATCCATTAATATCAAGGTACTGTCAATCTGTGGGCTTTCAGTAGAAGGAAGTCTCCTTCTTGGCCATGTGTTCCCGTGGCCACCTTTCTGCTGACAGGAGATGAGTGATGGAATTGACTGGCTCCAAGTTAATCCAGCAAGAGGAGACCAGGGGTGAAAATTGGTTTTTATCCAGAACAGTTTCCCAATCTGTCTCATGTTATGGTTGTGTGGGGGTAATGCTAGCATGAAGGAAGGAGCTGGCCCTTATACCGTGAACCTCCACTAGCTTAAATCTGTTGCAGAACTGCAGTGTAGCTAAGACCCTGCAGATGAATTTTGGAATACTTTTCTCTGTTACAGCAGAAAGACTTTTAATTTACCCACATATTATGACTTCTTCATTAATAAGGAGGAAAGTAAGTAATGAGACAATGTGTACAAAATGAACAGCTTCATACCATAGCAAGTTGACTGGTGAATTCTTTCATGAATGCTCTCTGTGTGATATTTCTATAGTATAATAGATTCTGGCTGTTCACTCTAATAATTCTGAGCTTCAGGGTAAGATTTTATTTCTCTTTTGAAAGTAATATAATCAGTGGTGCTAGCACAAAATTCCCTGTGTGTTTTTGTGCATCCTTAACACTTCTTGGGATGAAAGCGCAACTTACATTATTTAGAGCAGTTCAAAGAACTAAGTTCGTTCTGTAATGGTGGTTCCTGCTAGAATTCCTTATGAAAAAACATTAACCAAGCTAACTGTACTACAAAGCATCGTAGGTATTCTATGTTTGTAGAAGGAATGGGTCCAAAAAGATATAAAAAATGGTAGTTTCTTTGTACAAAAGAGGTATTTTAAAAGTCACCTGAGGACAATGTGGATATTTGTCTATCCAGGAATTTTATTTATACTCTATCTGTGTGAACAAAGCTCCTGGAGATGAGGGCAAAGGGGTTTTGGCAAAGCATGAGGTAGCTTAGGACAATAATGATGCAGGCACTAGCATGTGTTTTGATTGAATTTTTCTTTGCTTGTTAGTTTAGATTCACTGCTCTGCTGAGAGGATCACAGAGCTTCCCTGCCCTCCCTTACTTTCCTGTGCTTGCCAGGGGGAGAGGACCACTCCTGCTGCATCCATTCAACTCCCAAGCTCCTGATCATTTTCTTGATTTCCTGTGAAGCTCCCTATTTTTTTTTTTCAAGGGAAAGTTTATCGAATCCTCTCCCTGCAGAGCTAGAGCTGTGTCTGTGGCAAGCCAGACTGCACAGTTGGAGAACTTGCTCAGGCAGTTCTTCCCAAGGCACAGGGAGGAATGAATTTCTCATTTGCTGGCACAAGTGTGTAGCTACTAAGTGGTTCTCAATATTATAGGGTCTGAGTTTTCCCTTGAAATTGCACAAAGTTTCCCATGCAAGAAGAATAACTTCAAAACCAGAATGTGGTTGTCTGTGCCAGACACATCCCTCCACTGTCTTCCCACAGTTGTTTCAATCTCTCTAGTGGCAACTATCCTATTTGCTTCAAGACTGAGAAGAGCTTTCCTGCTGCCTCCTGGGCAGCAAGGACCTTTCCTTATGCTTGAGCAGGCAGATCTCCTTGCCTTCCTCTCCTCAGTACTGTGCTCAGCTATTTGTGCACGTGTCACCAAGGCCTTCACGGGACTTAGCTGGGGAAAACTAAGGTCAGCCTGGAATCACTGTTGTGTTTTAGTATGTGGTTGCTGTCCTGTGAACTGGATTTCTTTGTAAGAGTATTCACAAACCAGAGTAACTTCTGGGTTGATTTTTTTTTTTTTCTTCCAAGCAATTTTGCCGAGGTTGGTAACTGGTTCACAGTACTGAGAGTTCATGAATGTGTAGTAACTCATCACCTTATGATTTTTATCCATTGCTACAAACTTCATCTTAGATGGTTGCAGCAATTAAATTAGACCTTGCTGTCTGAAAAAGGAAATCAACATCAAGCCCTGCTATTATGAGGACTTATTAGTAAACAAAACAATCTTTTTGATGATTCATGCCTGGGGTTTTAAGGAAAATATGTTTGTCTGTTTCAACAGCAATTAAACTACCAGTAGAAATTCTCCCATCACCTACACACATACAAATGATCCCCTAAAACAAACATATGCAAGTACTTAACAGATGGACAAATGAACCTTGGGATGAATGTATTACAAAAACAGAGCAATCACTGTGTTTTTCAGCAGGAATTATATTAACATCTAAGGACCAGCTTAGAAACACTTTATTTGGAAACATAGGCTCAGTTTGTAGCAAAATAAGATCAGGTCTTCATTCCTGTTATACAGATAATACATTATTTGTGCTGTAAGATTCTTAGATGGCATGGATCTGTTGTTGGATGAATTTTTTCTTTGTCTTAAACCAGCAGCAGCTTTGCTATCATTTTTTTCCACCCTCTGTGCACACTGAGGTCTACAGTAGTTTGAGTGCTGAGGTTGCCCTGATGCCCTTGAGGAGTACTTTTTGCTACTCAGCTGTGCAAAATGCCATGTGTTGCTTCTCTTCACTGCTCTGCAGAGATGACTGCATTGCAGTGGACTCCTATCAGT
Organism: Cettia cetti; assembly: GCA_013401135.1. Lineage (NCBI taxonomy): Eukaryota > Metazoa > Chordata > Aves > Passeriformes > Sylviidae > Cettia > Cettia cetti. The sequence continues at coordinate 51,911 of VZUI01047003.1, forward strand.
TCACTGTGAAGCCTGTTGTAAGTGTCTTTTTGATGGCCTAAAAGAGTCCACAGAACATTTTTAAAAGCTGAAGAGACCTACAATGAAAACTAAATTAATGGCCAAAACAGATCTCTAATCTAAGTATTTCAGATGAGGGATTTTTGCTTTGGAGGCTGCCTTAGCAAATTTTGTATTGTACTGTGGGATGCATTGCATCACAAAAAAATGAGATAAGACTGATAAACATAAAATCACCTCTGCAATTTAGCTTGTCTTTGCATCCCTGCCTTTGTATCCTTCTCATGTGAAGAAATGCAATGAGATCCTCTTCATCAGAGTTCTGTGTGGCATTATAAATTATAAAAGGAACAGCAACTGAGAAATTTAACCTTCACCTTAGAGATGCGATACCGGGTATTGCACCAAGATGCGATACAGGGTATTCTCACTATCAAGGTTTTGTTGAATATCCATTGGGAGGAAAAGTGCTCTGCTCATCCTGTCCCCAGTGTCTCAGCTTTCCAGTGGGGCTAGCCTTCCTGTTTGGTGTTTTAACATTGCTTTTCAGGGGTAAAAGCAGGCACCATGAAGGGGTTGTGGTGGTGATGTGTCAGGGTATTTCCCCATTTTGTTTGGACTAAGAAGCTACCAAAGCTGATAATTTTGATTCTTCTCATCAGGTGCAAGGAGATACAGATTCCCAAAAGTCAGTGTTTGGCTAAAAAGATTTCTGCCTAATTTCTAAATAATAAGATAGATAAGGTTAATCTTGTCCTCTACAGATCAGGATTTTTTTCTTCAAGCAACAAAGGCAAACAAATATTTTGAGGTTTGGAAAATTTCTATGCCAAATCCACTTGTAAGTTAGGAAGATATGTGGGGTTTCTTTTGCCAGTAGGCTCTTCCAACTAATTGATAAATAACCCAAACTGAATATCAGTTACTATCTCAAAATTACTCTTATGTTTATGGGAGGCTCTTCATTTTCCATGACTGAAATTTTCCTTGTGAGGTGATCTTATGGTATGAAAATGCGGTTGTTATTATTAGGAGCATCCTTTAGTCCAAATTGGGAAGAATGAGATTTGGATAAGTTCCCCCAGCCTTACATCAGTTAACATTTCCCTGAAATAATAATTTTGCAACATTAATAAAGTCCTGTAATTTTGATTCAGAGGCCGTTAAGGTCAAGGGTGAAACCACTGTGCCAACCTGTGAGTCCGCTGGGAAGTATCCCATGTCTTAATTGACTTCACCAGTATTGGAATCACAAGGTGAGACTATGACTGGTGCTCTGCAGTGTTGGGAAGCTCTTTGCTGCTATTCCAGAGGCTCAAGTTTCTGCACACTGGTGCCCTGGCATGGACCTTTGGAGGTCACCTTGCTATTATATTATATTATGAATACATTTCCAGATCATTCCCTTTCCGAAAGACCTTTGTTCCCTGGAAGGTGCCACGTGAATGAAGTCATATTAAAAGACAAGTAAAGCCACCAGCAACAAAAATTATTCTCTGCAGATTTAGTAACTGCTACAGCATCTTCTTTCCTCTCTATTCTATTTCATTGACATTGGCAATAAAAAATAATCACTTAGAGACAATGTCCTTGCAGGCTGGCAGTAAGTCTAAATGGCAACAGCTAAAAAGACCCAGAGAAGAACATTTAAGTTACATCTATTATTGCTTTGGCTTTTCAAAAAATGTCAGAAATAAAGTCTCTTTCGCTCAGCATTTGTGTATGCTTAGTGGGATGGAAGGAGGCAGAAGATATTAGAATATTCTTTCTGCTCTTATTACTAGCTGCTAGATGGGGTGATGACTATATAAAGAAGGTGGAAGACACTGAATTTGTGCTTAGAACAAAAGAAAGCTCTAAAGTCAGGCAAAGCTTTATTTTGGCACAACCACAGCATTTTTGGTGAAGATGTTGCTGTGCCCTTCCCAAAGTTAATGCTCTATTCCTCATTGTGGAAGCTGAAGAGGAGAACTGAGGGGTCCCACCACATTTTCTCCCCTCTGTCCAAAAATTGGTTTAATATTTTTCTCTCCTTCATGTTTCCAAGCACTTTTCTTTATGAACAGAAACATAGCCCAATAAATACTCAATCTGTTAAGGCGACACATTGTGACAGATCCCTTAGGACAGCTGCAGCTGGGTTGACATTTTGTCTCATCGCTGCTCTGAAGAATGGTTTTGTTTGTGAATTCGGAGAATGACTCACAATGACCAAATAGAAGTGCATTTCGTAAGCATCATAGGATAGCAGTAACTGCATGATTGGCTCATGTTCTTCTGCCTGTCCATGTTTGTGTAGACTTAATGCTAGATATTCTTCTGTATGGAAGGATAAAAATCTCCAGAAATATCTGGGCGTTAGGGTGATTCATCCAGTCTGATTTGCCAGCTGAGTGCCTTTATAGTGAAAATGTGTGTGTGTGTATCTATCTATCTATCTGTCTGTCTGTCTATCTGTCTATCAGATTCTGATTCTGGCATCTGAGTTGTGTCTCTAACACCTGGCTAGAGCATGTGAGAACCAGGGGTTTCTAGGACAGATGAAGCTGCTCTGTGGTGGGAAGACCAAGACTATGGCAGGTTGCCTGGGTCCTTCCTGGCCTCCCACTCTTACATGCCTGATCTGTGGGCACAAGGGCTTCCCTGAGCAGCTCTGGCTGTGGGGCTGGAGTCAAGACAACCGAGAAGGGGAGTCAGCCTGCTGGATTCCAGACATATTTCTATACACACACACACACACACACGTGTATTCTGTACAGCCACAAACTCATTTTGATTACCTATCTGTAAATAATGAACTAACTTGTCCTGTGTCCCTCCCTCCATCTACAAAGCACTTCTCCTCTTCCATCTTCTGTTAGAAATACAGAACACTAAATTCAGTGCAGCATTCTGTGTATCTGACTTTCAACGCTGCTCAGAAAACCCTAAGGCCAGTACTGAAATAAGAGCTGAAATCCAAACAATGTGTGACTGAACACAAAACAAATCATGGCTTAGCAGGAATATGTTGTGACAGCTCTGCCTTCTCCCATAACTGCTAGTCAATTTTCCCCCTTACATTTAAATAACATAGTATACATATTGAACCAATAATAGGGTACAATGGAAAATGCATAGTGAAGCTAAAAAATGCTGAGATGTAAAATCTTCTAAAACCTTTCTGCAGGGGCCACATGATATTCTCTCTCTCTCTCACTCTCCCTCCCCACTCTTCTCTCTTTCTCTCTTTAAGAGCAAGGGTGGGATATTGCTTGTTTCTATAAAGATGAGTAAGAAAGGCCATTTCAAATCACAATGATGAAACAAAATAGTAGAATTTGCTGTAAACTTAGGAAGGCCCATCATATCTGGGCAGTGTTTGCATGTATGCCAGGTGAAAACTTTGACCTACTAAGGACCCTTGGAAATAAAGCTAAAAGCAAGCCCCTCTCACACAGGGAAAATATCTAGTAAAACAGCAGGATCCCACAGCATCATCCCCTCTCCTTGTCTGCTGCACTCCCCCATCCCTGGCTGTGGGGACCACCCTGGGGTGGTGAAGACCAGAGTCAAGGCTGATCACCCACCTCTCCTTAATGGAGATGGTGCTCAGAGGGCTTCACTGTGTGAGCTGCAGGTTGAGAGACCCTGGCCTGAGCCCACCTCTTTGCCCAACCCGTGGCCTCTGGGAACAACTACTGGCCTTGGGAGAGTGGGTTGAGCCTTCGCTCTGCTCTGGCTTGTGCTCCACCTGCACCTCCTATCAGGGAAGAGGGAGGTTGAGCCAAGGCAGCCCATGAGGGTGCAGCTCTCATCTTCTAGTGAGGGCAATGTTGGTTAAGCAACTCCCATCTTGAGCTGGATTTTGACCTGAAAGCTTCAATTATGTTACACAATGAGAGTGAGAAGGAAGCCTTTCCCCTTTCAGTAATTTCTCCTTGCTCATAGCAATCTGCTGGCAGAGAGCCTTCCCTCCTGTGGGTCACCACAGGGCTTTTTTGGGGTCAGGGGTCTATGTTGAGCACCTTGAGCTGATTGGCATATTCCACTCCACCACAGAAATGCCACTGTTATTAGTTTCTATAAGCAGCTCCAGAAGAGGGAGATGAAGAAAGAACATGATGAAGAAGTAGTGAGCAGCTCCAATTTGCCTTGTTTTTCCCCTTTGAAAACATTCTTTCTTTTCCAATTTTGAGTGGTTTTTAGGGTACTCATTAATCTGGAAAACAAGAACAACTTCCAGATCATTAGTGCCATGGTGAATTGAAACACTAGCCAGGCTGGACTAATAGTGCCAGGGTCATATGAAATACCAGTCGGTGCAGGCTATTAAGTGCCAGGGTGATTTGAGAGAACAGCTTGTCCAAGATACAAATGCCAAAATAATTGGAAATACCTCCTCACAAGTTGGTGTATAAATCAGCAAACTGTTTCAATTTAACAAAGTTGAAGGCAAAGGAGCAGTGCAGGCACTGAGCAGGGAACTGCTGATAGTTTTAGTGTCTCTGAGTGCTCTATTTCCTTATCTTATGGCATTATGGGTAGAATTTCATTACAGGAGATCACAAATGCGAGGTTGCCAATCCCTGAAAGCTGCATACTGTGCACTCTGATATCCTTTGAGGAGTAGGGAATTCCTGCAGATTCCAGAGACCTGTCAGTATGGGAAGTGGAAACATAATTTAGTGTTTATGTCCTACAGATGATTTTGGCTTGAAGAGTATTATTCAGCACTCTCCCCTGGAGCTCTATAAAGCCCGTGCTGGCTTCCCTAAGTATCTTATTGTCCAGCCACTGTTCTGGCCTGTCACCTTGCTTTGTAGTGTCATCCTGTCTGAAAAAAACAATTTATGTAACACTACATTAATGGGAGATGGGATTCAGAGTGTATGACCATCTCAGAAAATGTGGCATCCTCTCCCCTACCCCAATCCCACATGCTCGTAAAGTTTCTGCTTTCCCAAAGGAACCTATGTTAGCATCCATGGCTTCTGTGCTGCACAGGTGATACACCTGGATCAATGGTGATGAGCAGCCACATTATTGTACTTTGTAGTAAAATGGAGGGAAAGGTGGCTGAATACTGGGTGGGACCATGTTTCTGAGATAATGTAAGAATAAATCTGAAGCCTTCTTTGAGATGTCAGTCACACATTCTTTAATTAGATCCGAGAATATAATGTTAATTTTCCTAGTGTTCTTAAAACTCTTGTGAGTTTTTTAGTTCTGTAACAAATAGCCAAAAAAGTTACAAAACTCAAAAAGGCCTTGTTAGCTAATTTTTCTATGAGGCTTGTTCAAAAAAAGCAACACAACTGCACTAAGATTTGTTCTTTTTTGGATTTCAGGCTCTTTTTTTGCAGGTTGAAAGAATATAGAGGAGGTTTGGCTACAAGTATCCTAACTTTTGACACACCTGAGGTTAAGTCATCTTAATTTTTTAAAAGCTTTCCAAAAGGGAGCCTGAAGTCATCCCAGAGGTTCTTAAGAGGTCTTAATGCTGTATAAAAAGTCCAGAACACTATAAATGGGGGAAAGTGGAACTGTAGATGCATCACAGATGTGATAGAAATGGGATCAATAATTGAGGAGGATGTGACTGGGATGAATGGATCATGAAATATACTTTCAGCAGTAGCAATGAGGATAACTCCTGTCTTGCACAACTGAATGGAATGCCTCAGACGTGTTTGTACGGTTACTTACTGTTCGTAAGGTTACATTACTGACTCTGATACCCAGGCTGCATAAATCCCATCACACAGACATGTCAGGCAGCTCCCTCACATTAAAGGAAGCCTCACCAATCAACATCTGAGTAACCTGTGTGTCCTGTGCAACAGAAACTTCACTTCTCCTCAGTTTTCAGCGGTGGTATAGCGTGAGACAGAGTTGCTGAGCAGCTTTGTGTGACTACAGATTCATTGTTTGCAGAAGAGATCCCGAGGTGTTTCAGGTGCAATTATCTTACTGAAGTGTGCATGCTATATTTTGCCAGGTGTTTTTCTTGCTAGTGTCTTGGTGCCCTAGTTTACCAACATCATTTTGATGGTCATTCCATTTATTACCATGAGACTGTGCTTGCCAAAACCTTCTTTCCATGAACTCAATCTAATAAACAAAGCTTCCCTGAAATCTAAACTCCCCACTGGAAAAATAACAGTGGAGAAGAATATTTCCAACAGTGCCTTTCAGGGAAAAAAAAACGTGGAATCCCACGTCTGCCCAGAAAGCACAAACTGCTCCCTACAAAAAATGACATCCTCACTCCAGCACAAATCCCCACACATGTGGATCCATGTATGTGTAGAACTCACATCTACTTCCTCTCAGAAACTCACTTGAAAAGTTCATCATTTTGCAGTTCTTTCAGACTTGCAAACCTTCCTGACAGGCACAACATGCACAGTATGCAACACATGCAGCTGACACCTAATGCAAGCTGAGGTAGTGGTGAGTACTAAGAATATTGAAAGCCAGAAAATTATGATAAAATTAAGATCCCTTTCCACTGTCTTTTGCAGGACACCAGAGGTTTTCTAAGTATTGCCTAAGATGAAGCTTAGAGACACCAGCACATTTTTTTAGGATTCATTGGAATTTTCTAGGACTACAGGGTCAATTACCAGCAGGTGATTGAATGAAGATGGAAGAAAGAAATCATCAAAAGCAAAACTATCTGTGTACTTGTTTTGTGTTTCATGCAGTTAGTTTTCCTGAGGCTTTTTTGGGAAATAAAATTAGTTTCAGTTAGCGTTATTTAGGGTAAAGCAGACAGATCTTGCCCAGGTTGAATCCTTATAGAGCCTTACAAATGTTAACAAACCTGGATTGTATTTTTACATCTCCTGAGACACTTTCTATTCTATAGTTAGATATCTACCAATTGTTGACACAAGTGAAAACAGCACAAAATATTCTGTGTGCTGTGCAAAAAAAAAAAAAAAAAAAAAAAAAAAAAAGTGGTGATTCTTTTCCTTACCTTTCTATGTGTAGAATAGGCTTCTTACAACTTCTTTGGAATTATAACTCCTATCCACAAAGGACCAAAATTTCTGCAGTCCTCAACAGTGTCTTTATTCAGGACTCATTACACAACACCTACCAAAGCCTCCCAAAAGTGCAGGTTAAATCACGTCTGAAGGATTTGGCTCTCTACAAGCGAGCTCGTCTTGTTAAGAACATAATGGAGTCAGAGAGAACATTCATTTCAGAAGTGAATGTGTCTGACTGTCTGATTTATTTTTGAGTGAGAAAAACAGATCTTGCTTTTGCAAAAACCTTTAATTTCATATGGGAAGCCACCTTTAAGACTCATCATTTGGCAACATGCTCTATCATTCCCCTGGCTCTTTTTCCACATCCATTGCTAGTGGCTTGGTGTGTTCTTTATCCCTTGGGCCAGCTCATTAGCTGGATGCATGGCTGCTCACGTCTATCATCAGAGCCTGCTAACAAATCCTGTAGGACTACTCCAGGCCCAATAAGAGATATATTTGTTTTGTGGTTTGCGTTTTGCAGAAAACACTATGTACTTCTCAAAGCCTGAAGTATAGGAGTGTTTTTTTTTTTTTTTTTTAAGAAAAAGAAGCAACAGTTTTCATACAGTGCTAAATAAAATAAATTACAGGCCCCAAATGATCTAATAATTCCTAAGGCAGAGTTCAGATGCAGTAATTAATTATCCCAACATGGAATTCATAATGATCAACTATTAATATGTGCATGGGGGACTGGATGTCTCAGGATTTTGTAATGGGATACGGAGACTTTCACCTCTAGGTTGCTGATTTGAATCTGACCCAGATCTCTAGTGACTTCTGAAAGCTGCAAGCATGTGCTGTTTGTTCTGTAGTGTATATAAAATGAAATTATCTAGGCTGCTTCCTAGCATTCTTGTGTCTGTACCACTGGTGATGGAGTACAAATAACCCTTCCATCTGATGGCTTTACAGGGAGGTCAGGGGCTCTGTTGGTAACAGTACCGCCACAGTTTGGCCTCAGGAATGGCTTCCAGATAATATTGCTAGAGGGGGAACCCACTGTGGGAAGCATTACCCACATACACCGTGGAGATAATAAAACATGGAAGTCTGTGCCATGGCTCTTTTTGGCTACATGAGCCCTTTCCTGTTCTGGGTGCTCCCCAGCTACAAGGGGCAGCTTTTCTTCCCATCCACATGCCTCAGGTGGGAAGGGATCTCAACATCTGGGCCTGGTACTCCTGGGCTTATCTCAAGGCTCCAAGCTAAAGGGAAAGAATAAACATGTCTCCTAGAAAGAGGGAAGCTGAAGAGGGCTGGTGGTTCAGATTGGTAGACTTCAGTGGAATCACATCTTTATGCATTAAAACCTTATGAAACTTTGGTCAAGACTGATGAGACAGATTTGCCCAGATCTGAACATTAGCAGGTTTGCTCAGCTCTCAGCAGTTCAAAATCTGAAAATCTGAGTAGCTGTAGCATTACAGGCAGGACAATTGTCCTCAGGAACAGGTAATACTAGGACAGAACACAGGAGTGTGAATTCTTGGGGAAGTGGCTAGCTCTGTCACAACGAGGTAAGGAAGGTCTTTTCCATTTCTACCTTATTTGATGTTATGAATTCTATTCTATGGTACCTGTTTCTGTTTTGTTGAGGAGTGGAGTCCTGGTGCTGTTAAATAACTTAATATTTTCTTCCATTTCCTTGAGTGCTTGTAAATATGTTGAGGTACTCTGTGACTGAGCATAGGAACTTTGCAGGAAAACAGAGCTGTAATCTGCAGAACACGTGAAAATCCACACCCTCCTGAAGCCACCATATCAAAGAACATCTGTTTTAAAAACAAACAGAGAAAAGTATTTAAAACAATTTCAGCAGAAAGTTTAATCCAAGTCCCATGCTTGGAAGAAACAACCTAATTTCTGAGAAATAGGAACTCTGGGCCAGTTCAGTAATGGATATTGGTCTTTTCCACATTTTAGTAGAGTTTGTAACTGCCATTAATTCCATCTGTGCACTGTCCTGAGAATTTAGGTCTTCTTTGAGAATCTTGCTGAATGTTTCCAAAACAAAAAATATGCACCGTATCTTCCTGTGCAAGAATTTTAGCCGTAGCTTAGCACTTTTTTTGCTGGTGGGTTATTTTTTTTAAAAGCATTTCGTAGTTGGATGCAAGCATTTTTAGAGAGCAAAATAAAAAAGAGTGGTAGATGGTAGCTTAGAAGGAAAAAAAAGTACAGGAAACAGTAAAAATGGGCAAGACTGCAACTATTTCCAATTACTTCTCAAAATATTCTGGATCACAAAACCACTGTGTTAAAAATTATACAGAAAAAAATTATGTTTTTTTAATTCAAGTATGTTAAGAACAGAAGATAGTTTAAATATTTTTAATAAATAATTTAAATAAATATTTTAATTTTTATTTCAATTGTAAATAAAATTAGCTGGGCAGTAATTACTGGTAATTAGGTCTTTCTGCCCAGTCATGAGAAAGTAAAGCCTTTTTAGAAATCCGTGTGATTTTTACCAATAAAAGCATTAGAGAATATATTGCTCTGTGCACTAATACAGGCTTCTGGATTCATGCTGAAATTAATTTGGATCCATCTTCACATTATCCAGTACAAAAATATGCTCATGTTACTTGTCAGCTTTTAGAGTTCCTTTGCCTTTTTTCAATTATATTTTGAGTGAGTGGCAGTAAAATATGTCCCTTGTATAGTATTTTTTATTGGTAAGGAACTCACGTGTGAAACACTTTTCTAGATGTCGCCATACCTTTGGTGGAACAGAACAGATTTTTAGCTCAATGTTGCACTCTCTGGCATTGTACCATTGAAAGTGAAGAGGAGGATAGGAAAGTGGAAAATTAGCTTTGGAAAGAATTAGAATAATCAGAATGCTATTTACTCAGTTGGATTGAGAAGCAAGGCCAACAGCTTGTCCTTGGGGAAAATATAATGGGATCCTTAACAGATATTTGGTTTCTTGTACTCCGGTGGAAGCCTCTTTCCTTAGGACCTTTTGAAAAGCAATCATGCTGATAGAGCACATAACAGATATGTCTAAGACAACACCGATAGTGGGGTAGACAAGAAAACAGAGTAGGTCTTGCCCTCTTCTATTTTCTGTGACTCAGGAATCTTGGCTTTTTATTTTTCTGAAAGATCTCACCCACAATAGTGTGGTACCTCTTGTGGTTTTATATTGATCATGAAGATTTCCACTTCTGGAAGCCGTTGCTTTGCTTGGCAGGCTGCAGCAGGGATCAGACAAGACTTGGCTTACTTTTTAAGCCTTAATAAGGCCATACACCTACAGACAATAAGAATTGAGTTCGGTGCCACTATGTCAGATTACATCTCAAGATTTCTTGGGCTTTGCTTGATGCTCTCACATCTATTCCTTTTCCCTTTTGTGTAAAGAAAGCACATTACTTCCTCCACATCTTTCTCTTGTGTTGCTATAATGAATTCCTTGCTATTCCCTCAGGGGGCTGACTCACACTCTTGCATTTGAAGTGAAGTAAACTGGAATTTGTATCTTTGTGAAGGTCAGTCACAGTGCATAAGAACAGGAAAGAGGGGTCAGAATGGTAATGCAGATCAGAGATATGCCGGCAGTGCAAATGCAAATGCTGACCATTGGAATATTTCAAGGCTGTCAGCGTGCCACAGCATTTGTTGGGCTGGACAATGTGGTGCTAGCTGATGCCCATTTAAAAGGTTCCAATCAGCCAGTGGGAAGCTTGCCCACACAGCAGAAAACTACTCACATCTTTCAGAGAAGGAGGATAGCTATTAAAAAATAACCAAGCAAAGCACCCAGAACAGAGCAACAATAAAAAAGCCCTAAAAAACCAACCAACTGAACCTCCAACAACCCCACAAACCAAACCAAACAAAAAAAAAAGGAAAGAAACTTCTCTTCCTATTCCTTCTTATGTCTTCAGATACATAACCCACAGCAGAAATGGCTGCTGTTTACAGTGGCCCTGGAGCTGGACAAGTGACGAGTGTAGTTTTGCAGTAATTCTTCATGTAATCATGGAGTGGCTTGTGTTGGAAGGGACCTTAAAGATCATCTAGTTCCATCAGCCCGCCGTGGACAGAGAACCTTCCATGAGAACACATTGCTCTAAGCCCCATCCAATCTGGCCTTGAACACTCCCAGGGATGGGGCATCCACGGCTTCTCTGGGCAACCTGTTCCAGTGCCTTGCCACCCTCAGAGTAAAGAATTTCTTCCCGATATCTAATCTAAACCTGCCCTCTTTCAGTTTAAATCCATTTCGTCCTGCATGTAGCCAATGTAGGATTACTCCCTGCAAATGCTTTCCCCAGTGCTGGGTGGGTTCAGAAACATGTAATGTTTCTGCCCCTTTTTCCTTTTTTTGGCTTATCAAGAGCAATCTGGTGACCCTGGCCCTATCATTCAGCTTTGTTCTGGATCCTGAACAAAAGTCTGGAGAGATGAGGAGTTGGTGGCGGTTCCAGTTTCAAAAATAATTAATTTGCAAGCCATGAAAAATGGCTTAGTGCCTAATTGAATAGTCTGCCCTTGTGTTTTGAGTAACTATGAAAGATCAAATCTTTAAAATAATCATCTAAATACCATCTCTCTTTCCTCTCTGCTTGAGTCCTCAGTGTCGTTTAGCAAGTGGTCTTTGAAACGGGAGTTGTAGAAAACAATGCCTTTTACACTCCAAAACAATATTCTCTGTTGTGACATTTCAACAGCTAAAAGAAAAAATTGGAAGGAAAAAGAGAGAGTCAGATAATGATCAAAGTGAACATGTAGCAGCTTTTCAGAATTAGTTGGCCAGAACAAACTATTTGAAGTTCAAGATAAAATAGTGAAAATAAATGAAAGGAAAACCAGCAGAACTTAGCCAACAAATAAACAAAACAAAACAAAATAAAAAAGCTCAGGAGCAAAAGACAGGAGGAAAAGGAAAAAGAGCCAGCCCTAACCTTCACTAACTTCAGGTTGACACCCATGGGTTTTCCTTTGCTCCAGTGTCCTGCCTGGTGCACTGCCTCACCTGACATGGATTTTAGGTAAATTTGGGCCAATGTCATTCCCTGTTTACTAATGAACACCTCCTTTGTTTCTTCAATTTTTGGTAAAGAGATGTCTTCACACACCATATACATCAACTCAGTTTTTCTTTAACCCTTCTTCGTTTAAAGGTGGAAAAAATGGTCATGCTGGCACTCACCCAGCAGTAAGGCCAGCTCATAGCATATGCAACCTTGTCCTGCTTTTTTCTTGGCTCACCAAGCTCAGTAAAGGAAGCAGTATCTTCAGAACTTTCTGGCAAGCAGTCATAAAGATGGATCCTGCAGAACTAACTACTCCCACCAGCAGGGACTACACTCAGCGTGGGTCCTTGAGCCTCTGAGGAGCAGCACACAGCTTCTGCGTTTGAATTTAGTTATTGCTGCAAGATTTGAAGTGATTCCCACTGCGGTGACCTGCACAGGGCCAGTGTGAGTTGGTGCAGTGAAGCAAGGAGTGTTAACTTCTGGGTGTTTTTTACATTGCCTGAAGAAGGAATTTTTCTTTGAAACACTATTTTAACCAGAGAGAAAAGCACAAGTAACATGGGTCTTCTTTCAGAGCATAACAAATTCAGTGTATCCAGAGGCTGCCCATCCTCTTCTGTCTCTTTTTGATGACTGTGCTTCTTCTCTTGCACAGGCATCTTCTGAAACTGAAGGAGAATTATTCCACTCATGTAAAAAGGAGAAGTATAAACAGACCATCACTACATGTTATATAAAACTATGGGCTGAAAAGAAAAGAGCATCTTAGGTAAATACCAAGCTACTTATTTTATGATTTTTAAATGTCATTCTTGTGTCCAATATTGACTTTTTTTATATGGAAGTTGAATTATAGATCTTAGAGCACTGGGGATCCCACGGCATCCTTGCTTTGACACAGCTGGTCAGGGTAAGAATTGAAGTCCCAGTAATTAGTTCTGAGCTTCTCTGTACCTGGAAGCCAGGCCAGGATGAGAAAGCTTCATGAGGTTACTCCTCCCCTGAAATAAAGCCAAAGCCCCTGTGAGACAGTGGGACTGTCCTCTGAAGGCGTTCACTATGACATCCCCATCTCATTGCTGCTCAAATGCCCCAAATGTGCATTTCACTGCCCAGAGAAATACCTGTGCAGCAATGGGCACCTATGCAGCAATTTGGGCACAGAAATGTGCTGTGCAGCCTTTTGCTGCTCTGACTTTTCTCTCCAAGAACATCTCTTGAAGCACCTGTATGCATAATGGAAATCACAGTGTGTGTTGAGAGCTAAAGGTAGAGCCTGAATCTAAACTTCAGAAATTGTTTGCTGAGGCAAAACCCCTGGGCTGATGCTGGTGGGCTGTGATTGGGGAAGTGAGGAACAAACAACAGGTGACAAGGGAGAATTCACTGCTGAAATTCGAACAAAAGAAAAGAAAAAAAAAGAAAAAAAGAAAAAAAGAAAAAAAAAAGAAAAAAGAAAAAAAAGAAAGAAAAAAGAAAAAAAAGAAAAAAAGAAAAAAAGAAAAAAAAGAGGGAGGGAGGGAGGCAGGAAGGCAGGAAGGAAGAAAGGAATGGGGAGGGACAGAGGGAGGCAGGCAAGAAGGCTGGCAGTTTGGAAAACCGATTTCACGGTGGACATGCAGGTCTGTAGCATGTAATGATCTGACTGCTCTGAGAATATAGAATTGCCACCCAGCATGGCAATTCCTGGGACATACACCTCTCTAATCTTCTTCTTTAAATGCCTTTAATTGCAGTTTTAATATTATCCTGTATGAGGAAGCAGGAAATCAACATTTCACAAATAATTAAAACAGACAGTGTGGTCTCTCTGAACAATGGACAAAAACTCAGAAAATCTGGGATTTCAGAGCCATCACTATCTTAGACTAATCCTTCTCTCTTTCTCTGTCACCAGGGGGTCATTAGGAGCTCTCACAACACAAATAAATCATGGAAAAACAATACATTATGCTACTCTTGGAGAGGAAGGGTCTGAAATCCAGATCTTCTGCTTCTTCCTCTGATATGCTTAGCTCAGGACTACACTGTCTGTTTTATTTTAATTAACCTTTAACAATGAATGAAGGTTCATTTCTGACAGGTTTGAAGAGGCACCCAGACTTTAGCTTGTTTTTCAGATATAATCTGCAATATTAATGTGTTGTGGGCATTCAATACCATGCAGCAATTCTTGTGATGAATTCATTGTTTGTCTTTGTTTTTCATCATCAAATAATGTTTGATTAACACTGAACTTTGGACAGGTTTTTAAGTATTTTTAAAAATACAGGAAACAATTTATCAGTATTTATATGTTAAAAAATAAAGGCAAAAAGCACAATAATTATTTAGTAAATTTCCCATTTGTTTTCACATGCAACTGAAATACTGTCTCTCTCATAACGTCCACATAAAGGATCAGAAAGCTGATTGAAAAGATTGGTGATATTTCTAAAATATTGTTAATACTAATGATGTTTTCCATGAAAATGTCAAAAAATTTAATTATTGACATCTTTTGAGAAGGTTCAGAGAACTGTTGGGATGAATTTTATTTATGAGTTTGTTCTCAAAATTAAAACATTTTTCTATTTGACTTGGGGGGGTGTCAGTATTTTTTAAAAATTATTATTTTCCATTTCCTATTCTTTCTATTTTTCCTCTTTTTTTCTCTTTGTTTCCTGTCTTGCTGTGGAGGAGAAAAGGAAGGAAAAAATAGACCAAATCAACCCAAAACTATAAAACACTGTTGGATGGTAATTTTCTTATTTCTGAAAAGTACAAAGATATATACAGTGGCAAATTTCAGAAAACTAATAAACCATTTCTAGGAAACTGGCCATTTTGTGACTGGTCTCTTTTCAAAATGACTGTAATTCTGTTTTATGAGATTCAAAAATATAACAATGATGGATGAAAAATATTTTAAGTTCAATTTTTACTAGACTGTCCATTTAATTAACTATAGCTAGCATTTCCTTTAATTGAAATTTAAACATTCTTTACAGATTTAAGATTTCCAAAGGCACTGACCTAATAATTCCAACTGGTGTCAGTGAAAGACATAAATAATCTGCAAATCTGTGTTGTATGATTTTCATAAAAAAGGAATTAACCATACACTTCTTATGAAATTGGAGTGTATTTCATTTTCATCTCTAAACTTCAATGTGGTTTTCTTCAGAAATAAATTAATACTTTAGGAATGATTTTTTTTTCCTTATTATTATTACTTTTACTATTTGAAATTCTTACCTAGCCATGCGTGCACGGTGTAAGTTCTTGTGCAGACCTTCCTGTACCTAGAATAAGACAGCTATGGCATGTAAAATGTTACCCTTGAAAACTGCTACTTCTCATTATGACAGAGGCCCAGCAGGGGACAGAAGGAAAAGCCAGTGGCCCATGAACTAGGAGCCCAGGGCATCATCAACCTTCGCTGCTGCCCCCAAGGAAATAAAAAGAAAAGGGTGAAGAGTGAACCTTCAGGACCCAGAATGCCACTTTCCTGGACGACAGATTTATTGTCCCTTCTCTCTGCTGCTTTGCCAGTTGCCAGTCGAAGGACGACTGTAAGAGGCTGGAAATGAACACCTCTTAAGAATATAGGGAAGGACACTTGTTATTTCTCCCACTATATATTTCTATCAGGGACTGTTATTTTGTGGGGGGTTTGTTTTGCTTTGTTTGCTTTTTTTCTTTCAACCTTTACCTTCACTTGGGTTAGCCTTGGGAGAAAAAAGGAAAGATGAAAGGAGCAAAGCCTGCAGCCATGCTGGTTTGTGTTTTCACACATGCAGACCTCTGAGGTGTGCATGCCTCAGATGCTCTGGCACCATGAGGACTGGCTCGTTCCTGTGTCAGATTCAGAGGGGAGACACTAAATGCCTCTTTGCTTGCACAGAGCTGTGCTTACTGTGTGAGCTGTATAGTGGTCTAGGTTACCCACTCTACTCAAATAAAGCATGACTTTTGGAAAAGTAGTAGAATATCATGGCTGCATTTGAGGCTGGAGATACCTTGTGGTTTAGATTTATTTGAAATGACTTAAGTGGGTTTTTTTGTGCTCATCCCCTTAACTAGGTAGCAAAGAGGCATCAGCCACATCCACTGAAGCATTTCAGCATCCTGCAGCACCCTTAAGATTTTATCATAACCATGTCTTACCTTCCAGAAACCTTCTCCTGAGCAACATGACATTTCTACCTTTTCAGTGTCTGGAGAATTGTGGATTTTCTCTTTTGTATGGCTATACTACTCATGGATCTTGTGGCAATGTGCATCATGATGTCTAAATAGAACTGACAACACTGAAAGAAGCAAAAGGAAGTGATTCAGCCTAACATCTGCCTGCCATATTACACTTGTGCTGCACAGGGGATCTGCATATGCATCACATGGTTGACGTGCCCCACGTGCAAAAGATTTATTCTCTATAATAAGGTCAGCTCCCAGCATACACTGTTGTGTGTCATGGCCAATTGTCCAGGGAGTGATGAAGCCCAGCTGAACTCGCACCAGGCTCTTGGCAAGCACTATATGGGTGATTTCAGCAGAGTGATGTGTGCCACTGGTGTCCATACAAACCCAGTGAGGAAGATACACTAGAAACAGGAACACTGAAGACACAGATTCTGTTCTGTGATTGTCATGGGAAGTGGACCTAAATAATATTGCTGTTCTTGTTTTCTTTCTGCCATTGTCCACATTGTTCTCCCGTATTTGCATTGCATTTTGTGTTTTGTTACATTGCAGACCTCATGTCTGTCAATTGTACTGTTGTTATAACTCTGGCTCAGGAGTATAATAAAAGTCAACCTCTGCCACGTTTTTTACTGAATGCAAAACTTTGCTACAAGCTAAAATTTTTCATTCATTCATTAATGGATTTATTCCCAGAAAATGAGGGTGTGGTGCTGTTCTGAGCTGGAGAAAAGTGTTCAATTGAACTAGGAAAGGCTTAAAATAATATTCATGTTATTTCTTCATTTGTGGAGTCAACACAAGACATAAGATACTTTCCCCCTTTCTATTCTTAGACATATTTTTCAGGGCTGTCAATATAAAATCTATTTTACTGCATAAATCCACAACCACATTTATCATTTAAAATTTTAACTGATTACAAAGTAGATACAAAATGCTCTGGGAACTCCCCTTTACTGACAATCACAATCATTGCCTTAATTGAATGGAATGAAGAAAACATCCCAGATTTAGTCCAGGGTTATTTTTGATCAAACCTGCATCCAGAAAGGCGTTTTTGAAGGTGTTTATGCAAGGTGCCTTGAAAGTCAACATTTTTCTTCTGAAAAAATGCATAAGTTCAGTTGGTACAATACATTTTCATCAGTTTCAGCTTGCCTATTCTTGATCTCAACTTTTGAGACACCACTCTCAGTATAGCCACTGCATGCAGTTGTCAGGAACATGAAGACAATGGTTTTCAACAAAGACACTCAAAGGCTACATCTAACAGGTTCTTCAAATAGAACCAAGGAAAGAAACATGTTGCCAGGAATCCACACTCCACCAGAACATTTTAAAGTTTATTGTAGTCAAATGAGATCAGACATCAGTAGATTAAAACAAAAACCTACTTGAAATGAACTCGAAAGCATGTAGAATGTCACTGCAACAGGCAAAAGATGACATTCGTTTGACAAAGCTGCCTTTGTTAAATGAAAAAAAAAGACCAAAAGTCTCTGGGAAACTTCCAAGCGCAGTGCATCACCAAAATACTCAAAGCTAAAGAGACTTAAGAACTTATCTAGAGAGCCAGTAGAGACACAGTTATCTCCTGACAGATTTGTGTGAGGTACATGGCTATGTTTTTGAAAATCTATATGTTGTTTTTACTTTGATGCAAGCTGTTATTTGTGTGGCTGGGCGTGGCACACCTCCAGAAACAGTCAGACACGAAAGGATTTATTTTCATTTGTGATGATTACTAAGTGACAATCTGTACCATATTTATCCAGGCTAGTCAGATAACATCTCCATAACTCATTAAATCTGGGTGATAAACCTTGTTTGTCAAGACAATATAACGACACAAGCTGCAGTATTTTAAAAGTACAGCACCCTTTTGGCTCATGCAGGATTGGCTACCCAATGATGGGTAAGTTATTGTGGCTTATTGAGATTCCCCGTGTTGGCTGTACCCTTCCAGCTGTCTGTGTTAGCTACCTGCTGAAGTGAAATACTTCAGGAATAATATTGAGAATGGGAGCAGGTCTCAGGATAATATCTTTGGAAATAGTGAGGAACACAGAATATTCTGTTTATAGTGAAAGAATGAAGATGTTCAAGCCTTTTGGCTTATCAAAGAAGTGTAGAAGCAGAAACTTTATCACAGATAGTTAATACTTTCTTAAGGAGCAGAAACAGAATAAGAGATGACTCTGCAGTCTGGCAGATAGAGATATAACAAGAACGTAAGTCAAGAAAATAGACAAAATCAAGTGGAAAATGAAGTGAACGTTTTGAACTGCAACAGTAATTGGTCTGTAAACCAATGTATTGTTATTTCAGTGGAATTTCTAATGCTGGATATTTTTCAAATCTAGAATGATTTTTTAAAAGTCCAATATAATTCAAATCAGGAGCATCTGTTGATCTCAAAGTAGCAATTAACACTTAAGAATTTTTTGGCCAAAGCAAGGCAGAATATCAGATGAACAGAATGTTCTTTTTACAGCCTTAAAATTTGTATGAGTAGCACAATACAAAAAATATTCCCATTAAAAGAAGAAACTTAAACCAAACCCCTTCAAATCCTAACACTGTTTGAAAAGCACCCTGCTTCTGATTATTTGGATCAGCATTAGCTTCTGAAAACAGAGAGGTGACAATCCCATCCAGCCTCCTTTTCTTTGTTAGTGGCTCTGTTCTTACCAGGTTTAGTAATGGTTTTTTGCTCTCGTTATACCTCTGTCCAGTGGACTGAAAATTTATTATCATCTCTGTGTTTCTTCTTGAAATAAAAATAGTGTTTGATCAAGTTACCTCTTAACCTTCTCTTTGATAAGCTAAGTTGCTGAAGCCTCCTAGGTCTTCTGACTTGGAGAAATTCTGGGGGAAGCCAGGCTGGGGGTGAATTTGCTTAGGTAGTGTAAGCCTATAGCTTGTTTTCTTAGAATTGTTTTATGAAATGGACTTAATTGCTGTTAATAATAATTAGAACCAGTCAGAAATGTTCTAATTGATTTTTATCCATGCTTTGGAACGTATTTTGATTGTTTCGTCCAGCTGCTTTCTTTCACTCTTTGGTAACGGTTAAGGAACAATGACTTCCAACAAATGTCTGGGTTTTCATGTGTGAATGCAAGTCTGTTCTTTGCCCTACTCTTTCAACAGCAAGAACAGCGAGATCTTTTCGCCTCTGCACTTAGATGTGCAAAGAAGATGCTCTGCGTGCAGTAAAAGCAGAACAATCAAAATCCACCCAGAGAAATCCCACAGCAGTGATTTGGAAAGGAAATGGAGAGCTCCTTTTCAGATGGCCCAGCCCCACCCCCCTGTCATCCCGATTAAGACAGTAAGGGTGCGGGTTGCAAATTTGCAAGTGTATCAGCTGCTTACCAAGAGACTGCTATTTTTTCAGTAAAAGAAATAGAATATCATTGTTAACTTAGTATTTAAGTGAAAATAATGTTTCGAGGAAGTGTCTTTTTGAGAGGTAACTAAATGGATTTTTTCATGTATTAAATTACCACAGTCTTTGTTTTAGCTTGAGTTACAAGGACTGTGCTTTAATTGTTTATCAATATGTACAAATTGTAGAGAAGTTACTAAATGATAGAAAAAAACTTTATTCCCCATTGTCTTTAGAGTCTCTTCTTCCCACGTGTAGCTCTCCCAGCATATATGAGTCTAAATGGATGTGTTTTGAGTGCATTAGTTTTAGTCTTCACGATTTAGAAAGATGAGGGTTCAGTGTTACAGAAAACCCCGACATTTCTCTGAAAGATTTCTAAAGGTGGGTGAATAAGCAGTAAGATATTCAAAATCACAGTTCTGTGTATGTATCTTACGAAAAGTGTAACAGCCTTCTTTTCTAAAGAGTCTTCTCCCCCTAGATGCAAAACTATACTTTACTGCAGTTAAGCATTACATATCTTCATTAAAAAATGTATAAATTGCTATCTGGCAAAATTTGAAAATCCAAAAGCAGTTGCTTCCATATTTCTCTGCAAAATTTCCTGGACAGAAACAAGTGCCTAAAGGCTGCATGGTGAGTTTGTAGGACTCATCAGACCAACTGTGTGTGTGCTGGAGAATTGATCAGTGCTTACACAACAAGTTCAATGAATTCCGGGATTTTCTGGGTGCATGCACAGAGGTGCAGGGGTGCAGGACCACAGGCTGTGGTGTTCCACATGTGGGATCTGGAGTGCAAACTGTATGGAACAATGTCCTGCAGGTGGAGTGGCGGTCTATGCAAGATCTCTGCAAGCCCAGCAGTCCATGCAGAGCTCCAGCAACCTGAAACACTATATGCTTCAAAACAAAACAAGGAAAAAAAGGAAAAAGGGAAAAGAAATACTACCTACTCTTGTACAAATATAAAAACTTCTTCCCTAAGAGATCCTGCCCAGATGACCAGAGAGTGCAGCAGGGCAGTAGATGATGTACAAGTGTGTTGGAAATGGCAGCTATCTTTGAAGGATTTATTGAGTTTAATGTGTCATTTTTCCTCATCACCACGGCAATTCTTGGTGGCGGTAACAATACCAGTACTGATGTATGGACCAGCAGATGTCAGTGTAGTTCTGTTCATTCATCTTCTCTTTTGATGGAATTCCAGCTATTTTCCTTTATCCTGCCGTTCAGCTTTCTTATTTAACCATTGTCTTTTAGCTTAATTCATATCGTCTCTCAGTATATTTGGAAATGGATGTACATCTTAACATACATCTTAACCAACAGTCCAACACAAGGGCTAATGCCAAAACACCGGCACTGCCAGGCAGACCACAAGACAGCAGGAGAGAGGACAGGAAGACAAAGCACAGGGTGATAAGTGAGGCATTGCTATGAGAGACACCAGAATCCTTGTCAAGGCTCTGACTTCCCTGGAGGTCAGGTGTGTTGCAATGCAGAACCGGCCCCAGCTCTTATGATCCTTTTCCTTGCATCTTTGAGGAGAAGAAAATACAACATGGACAAGAAAAGAATGTGCTCCCATGTCCCACTCTTGGAAATTGTTTCTTCCTCTCTTGCTAGTTCCATCTGGGGTGCTCTTTTCAGTCTGGCTGAATCTCTGTGGAAAGCTCAATGATTTACAGCATGGTAACAAAGCTACACGCTTTTAAAACAAGTAATAACCTCTGAGACCTCAGCAGAAGAAGAGAGAATTGGTTTAACCACCTGGTTCCAAGGCCTTCTGTAGGAGCTGGAGGCTTGAGATAGAGAGAAGAAATTCTTGAAATATTCATTTAGAATAGTTTTCCGTTGTATTCATAAGGGTGAAGGGAAAAAACTGTTCTAATGCCAAATATGATAATACAAATAAAAAAAGAAGGGCTGTATTTTCATGTGTGGAGATATTATATTTTTTGGATGACCTAAGAGTTGACTACATGAGAAGTTTGTCCTTCTTCATGTTGGACGAACAGCTTCTGGATACACAAGCAGCTGCTTTGTCAGTAAAGCTAAATAAGATGCATTGAAACAATAAGCAGTGGTCCTTGTTGTATGAGACAGCTTATTGAAGCCTTCAACCATAAGCTGCCCAGACTCTGAGCTCGAAATCTTCTCCCATCCTTGTAAGGACTGTAACCAGAAGCATGCAAACGTACAGAAATTGCCTTAGAGTTCGTCTTTTGTAACTCCTTACCACAAGGGCAGGGACTGTTTCCACACCCTCTACAACTGGAGGCAAAGACCCAACTCAAGAGACCCAATGGCAAACTTCTTCCCTTCCCTTCCCTTCCCTTCCCTTCCCTTCCCTTCCCTTCCCTTCCCTTCCCTTCCCTTCCCTTCATGATAGCAGCTTCACACCACTGAGACCTCCACGAAGCAAAGACAGGGCCACATTTTGAGAGGCTTTGGATTTGCATGGATGTGATCCCAAAATAGATAGGCTTCTGGTCCCAAATTTTGGCACAGCCTGTTACAGTCTAACTGGCTTTGCAAAAAGGTGGACTAGGAGCCAAATCTCAGAGGTTGGGATTATCTGGGTTTTTTTTTCAGGTCCATTTTTAATGTAGAGAAATTATATTGTAAGCTATGATAAAATGGCGACATTACCAAGTTATAACATGATGCTATTAATTTCTCACACCCTCTGCAAGTTGCTGTGGCCACAACCCTAATTGTTTTTTCAAGCTCACAGTATTGTGGCCTCTGGCTCATTATAAAATTACATGAAGAATCTCATGAGATGCAAAAGGAAAAGAAAAAGAAATGAAAATCTCTCTGTGGACCTTTTGAGTTGTACAAGTCGTGGCTGTAGACAGGGAGAAACATTCCAACAACACAGATTGACAAATATTAGAAAATTTGGCTATAGATTCTTGGAAGTTTCTCAGAAGCTTTTCCAAACCTCATCTTTAGATTATCCAAGACACTACACAGATCTCTTGGGTTACAATTTCTGGTCTTTGCTGACTCCAGCAAGCACAGACTTATGTGAAAATTGAAATATAAAATAAACAACTACCTATCCCAGGAATGCAAATCTCTTCTCTTTCTTAAAATTTGACTGACTAAATCTTTTGAGCTTCAGAAAAGTGTATGCATATGTTCACTTGGATAGAAGATTTGGGTCATATCCTAATATTTAGTTGAAGCAATTTGAACGCCATTCTGGTCCAATAATTTGCTTTTAATGAATATGACAGGAAGAGCCAGGCTTCTTATTCCATTTAGCCTTCTCTGAGTAGCCTAGTCTTTGTTTTTCTTCCTGTACATCCCTCCAGCTGATCTCACAGCACCGAAGTACCACTTTGATCCATGCCAGGTGACAATGACTCTTGGGCTGGTGGTTAGAACCATGCTGCACCCTGGTTTCATATGTTTCCACATCACTGCCCTGGTAGCAGATGACCCACATGGTGCCTATTGGCAGATTTACCCACCATGGGAACCTGCCAGAACAGGTCTCCATGCAGTCACTGCTCCCTTCCCATGTCTGTCCTGGTGTTTCCACCATCATGTTATCCAGTAAAAACAGAAGCCATCAGGGTGCCCTTGGGATTGCAATGACCCCTTGAGCACATTTCCCATGGCTGGAGCAGAAGTGTCCCCCATACTCTGTGCTAAATACCTTGCACAAAATGGTGCTCACTTCTGGGGAAGAGCTTGGAATCTAACGGATTCAGCGTGTGGATTAGAGGCACTAAAGATGGTTTGGAAATTCTCCTAAGCATCTCCAGGTGTTCAACACATTAAAATAGCTCTAAGATAATAAAATGGAAGGATAGGCTGTCAGTCATCTTGAACAACATTGTGGACGCTTCTGACAGTCAGTGCTATCTCATTCAGAGAGAGATCCTTTTATTTTGTATTCCCAAGAAAGGTTTTGTTGGGTCTATTAGTCTTTGGGCAACCCAGAGAACGGATGTGACATGAATTTAATGTGCACCTTCTTAAATCCTCACTGTTCTGATAATCACAAAGAGTTAAAGTAACGCAGCAGAAGGTTTCTCTGGGCCTCTAGGAGGTTCAGCAGATTACTAATACACTACAGGCAGTTTTAATGACAGAGCTTCCAGCTCAAATCTGGCCTTTTTATTATGATGAAGGGCCTGGCCCCAAGTGGTACAGAACACCTGCAGCTCTCATTGAATACAATGGGATCTGATGCTGATGAAAGGGACCATTTTCAAACTTCCTTAGAAGTAGGCGCTCCCCAGATGTTATGCAAAAAGCCCTGCAGAACAGGCATCAAGTGCTATGATACTAGGCAGGCCAGCCACTCTTTTCCTCAGCTGGATAAACCCAGGAGTTTGTGCAAGTGGTTTATGTGATCAGATCTCCTATCCAGGAGCAAGCAAATTAAGGTCAGTGCTGACTGAATTAATGGAAGTATTAGACATTCCTTGAGAAGAACTGGACATTCGAACAAAGAGGATTTTCTCTCAGTGGGAAGGTGCCTGATGACATCTGAGTTTTGTCACTGACAATAGTCGTAGCAGGACTTTGAACATAATCCAGAAGAAAACTTGTGAGAAACTGGGAAGCATGTGTATGAGGAAAGACAAAGGGACGTGCACAACTTCTTACATGTAATTTCAAAGCAGAGTTTCAACAGAGACTTATTTTATTTGAACTAGTTCATATCTCTAAATTTCACTGTTCACCCACAGTCAAGAGGAAACAATGCTTTCCACACCGTGCTATGACACTTTTAAAATTCCCCTTCTTTGTAATTGCCCATGAACTCCTTGGTTAATGCAGATGGAGATCCTGAGCCCTGTGTGGTACTGCTGCCTCTGGGACAGACCACTGCTGTAGGCATGGGTGGGATTGGTGCTGGCAATTATGGGTGAAATACTGTAAAACTGTTGATGAAGTGCAAGGCTGCACCATTCATTTGGGTTCTGTATTGAATTTTATTTAGTCACATTCTCTATGCCTTTTAGCCATTTCTCCCTCCCTTCCTCATTTAATATATCTATTTATTATATAGGGAGCTGGTTCTAATTAAAGTCAATCAAAAATAAAACAATACACAAAAATTCGAATATATTGTATACTTGATTAGCCATGGCTGGGCAATAATATACAAGGGAAAATCTACATTCCTACTCCTCTCAGCTGGGGATAAGATCCAGAATCATATTACCAATATAAACAGCATAAAGCAGTCTGCTTTATTAATACCTAATATATCAGATATCACACATTCATTGCAAAAGGCAAAAGAATAAAAGCATGCCTGCATTCTGACATTGACACAGATATTAAATAACACGTGTCCTGTTCTGGGTTTTCCTTTCTTTGTTACAGGGTTGCACGAGAAGAAAGGCATAAATACAATAATAGTAAAAAAAAAAAAAAAGTTCTGTGACAGTTATGTGGTGGTGGCAACATTGGCCCATTGTATGCAGAGAGTAAACATAAAAATGCAACAAACCTCTCCAATAATATCCATGTATCGGGCCAATTCCCAGCCACCACCAGCTGTCCAAGCACTGTGGATTTTCTGTGGCAGTGCAGCATAGCTGGAGGAGAGAGGCAGTATACGAGGACTTGGGCAAATGATTTGTACAGCTCAGGAATGTCACAGAAGTGCTGGGTGTTGTCGGTTTATTTTTCTGCTCTTGGGTCCTCGTAGGACTGGTTTATTCTTTTCACAGGGCTGTTGTAGCTCACATCCCCGGTGCTGAGGGACTACTGTCAGGAAGAGAAAAGCTGAAGACTTAGTATTCCCTAGTGATGTTTCCTTTCTAGTATTCTCCCTCTATTCCCTAATCCCTTCCTCCACCATCATCCTGAGGGTGGAGGAGGAGGCGAGGTCCTGAAAAGGGAATGCAGAGGCAGTGCTAGATAAATGCTGCCAGATAAACCCCTCTCTGTCAAAGTTATTTCCCTGGACAGTTTCTTTGTGTCTGTGTAGCTGGCATAAAGTGGCCAAAGCATACAACTGCCTCTCATCAGAGTGATTGTGTGTACAGTGTGGGTATGTGAGTATAGAAATTAATAAGGTTGCACTGTCTCTCTCTTACTGGGATTAAGCTTTCTCCAAATATGAAACCCAGTAGCTGGGTTTCACTGTGTGGAAATAAAACTGTGCACTTTAAAAAACAGTGAAGTAAAACTTCCATGGTAGCTTTGATATGGCTGGTTCTTTTTTAAGCCACTTGGACTTGGCATTGCTTCCTGACAGTCTGCCAGCCTTGGATGCTGTTGTTTTTATCCATGCTGGAGAATGAGACAGCTTGCTGATGGCTTTCTGAGTATGGTGTTTGTATGGGTTACCTGGCATCATCCTGAACTCAAGGAAATTGCAGTCCTCAACCTTTCACATGTGCGTGGGTAGCAGCAGTACAAGGCTGAGCCATGCACATGCATGTGAAAGCCTCTATTTCCTTTCTGCTGAATGTAACAGTCCATCAGACAGGGGTTATGATATCACTGCCTTCATTCACTTCCTACCACTGCTCTCTGAAGCCAATGACCTAGGGCAATATTGTACCCATTTCGCTCTCCTCACAGCCAGTCTAACCCCACACGTCAGCCATCTACCCCTGCCCCTCGTGCACCTGCCTTGACACTTCAGCCATCCGCCCCTGACACACAGCAAGACTCGAGGAGCTGACGAAGTTACCACCAGACAACTGATTACCTGCTAATCTGCTGCTTGGCAGCAGCTGGTTGTGTGAAAGCTCTTATCCTGCAGCTCAACTTTTTCACAGAGGGAGGTACGGCTGAACACGAACTCCTGTACAGAGGCAATTACACAAGCTACGGGGTTACTGCCTTGATATAGGCAGTTGAAGACTGCTGCCTCCAAGTATCATTTGAAGTATTTCACACACCAGCAGTGGTGCACATATCTCAGCCTAGTTTGGTGGACTGGGCATTCATGAATCTGTCAGGTTCACTGAGGTCTGCTCTGTGCTGATGTGTGTGTGTGTGTGTGTGCGCGTGAGTGTGTACAGTCAGATTGTTTTGCTTCCCATTTGTAATTTTGTTGAGGAATATCACTTTCTGCAGCATTTATTGGGGTCTTGCATAATGGGCAATGCACAATGCTTGCCTTAGTGAGGTACTACCAATACTGTCAGTCCATTGCATGCGTCCAAAGCAAATCAAGACATTTCCTTGATTGCATTTGCTTGACTGATGCTTTGGAGTGTGGCACATGGCATTGGGTTTGTTGATTCAGTATTATGGTAAGCCAGAAAGTGATTTGCTGTGACATAACAAGATGTGACTGATGTGTCCTGATGTGATACAACCTGAGCTGTTGCAGAGAGATTCAGTCAGACCTGCATGAAGGTAAAACCTAAAGCGCTTTTTCTAACACACAGTTCTCAGATATTTGACTTGGACAATTACAGATTTGCCACCAACGCTCTGCTGTCCTCAGTCACCACACTAAATCTTCCTAATTGGCAAATACATTAGTGAGAACTGACATCACCATGTTAGTCACTGCGCAAACATGGAGGTTGGCGGAGAGGTACAATCGTTCAGAGTTGTCCATAATTAATCACAGGCAGGTAGTTCAGAAGGGCCATGGGAACAGTCTCCACATTCACTTACTAACACTTTATGATCCAAAACAGAATCCAGAAGTTATTCTGAGACAGGTGGTCATAAAATCCTGAAAACTGGTACTGAGAGTTGCTTTTGTTGTGCCCTACATAAATCTGTCATATTTTGGCTAAATTATATACTGTTTAAAGTCAGCACTTATAGTAAAAACAACCTGTGTTGTGCTTGGAAGAACCTTTGCTGCTGAAACCTCTGAGTGTTTGCAGGATGCTCTGTGCTGCAGAAGATGAAGCCTCGAAGGAGCTGAGCTTCCCCCACAAGGCAGTCCAGATGGGGCATTGCAGAAGACCTTATGGCTATACGCAGCCATCTGTGATCAAACAACAAGCAACACAAGAGCTTTATGAGCAAGGGCATGTCTATCCTGTACCTGAGCTGAAGGGAAAGCACTGAGACAGCTCAGCTCTGTGTAACCTACCCTTTGTCTCATGAAGCGCCTGTTCCTCAGCTGATTGTGTGGTATGGGCAGACTCAGAGTGGCCAATCAATGCTATACGGCATGAGGAGTCAAAGGCAACAACAAAAATAACTTCCATATATATACAATTAAAAAAAAAAAAAAAAAAAAAAAAAAAAAAAAAAACAAAAAAAAAAAAAAAAAAAGGGCAGTGCAAGTCCTGTAAGCATTAAAATGTTTGGGGAATATAGAATACAACTGGAGAAGCTTTAAAGAGTACTTCTTTCTGTTTCTGCAAGTGGTGGGGGCAATCACAAGGCAGCCTTTTTTCCAGCAGTAACTGGTGTGTGTGCCAGACTGCTAAGTTTGAGAGCAAAGGCCGATTGTGAAGCTGTGTTTTAGAAATTTGAGGAGTTTCCGTACTTCATGTAAGAATGAAACACAGGAGAGGAATGTTATTAAACAAAATGAAAAGGAAGGAAAAAATCACAGGGGTGTTTGTGGCTGGGCTCAGGATGAATACTAGGTTTTACAGTTCTGGAGGCTACCTGAGACCTGATAAGACTGTGACTGTGATCAAAACAAACTGGAGGTGATTACTGACAGATTTCAAATTAATCCTTTAAGAAAACATTAGAATGCATCCCAGCATAGCTTATAGAGGATGGACTTTCCTATGGCTAACTAGACATGATACAAAGAAACTCAATATTACTATAAAACTGAAACTGGAGGACAGAAAATTCCAGAAAAGAGACAGAGGATGCTGCCTGTGCTGAGCTAACAGCACACGCTCAACTAAGGTCTGGCAGGTGGGAGGAGGTGGGAGAAATCCCTTGAAATCATGTCAGTTTGCCAGCTTTGCAGGCAGCAGAACAATATTTGTGGTACAGAGGAGGAAGCAGACAGTGACTTAATCAAATTAACACTTTCTAGGGGCAGGAGTTAGTGTTGATTAGACCATTGGACTATGGTTTGGAAAGAACTTAACTCTACATGAGTTGAAGAGCATTCAGTCCAAGTTACCACAAAGGGATTTCTTCACACTGCAGAAAAAGCTGAGGCACTGGAGAAAAGACAGCTAAGACCCCAAAATCCTCATGGTCGACATACCCTGGGTGTTTGTAGAAAAGATTCTGCTTTTATTGCTACCAGAGAAAAGGGACTACTGAGACATTGTTCTCTTCTAGAACCTCTCTGTGGTTGAGAGAAACCTGTTCTGCCTTGACTTCCAAGCTCCTTTGATGTGAGCTTTTTGTACCTGTCCAACAGTCTGGGTACATTTTGCTTCTGCACTTTCCCTGAGTCTTTACATCTCAGACACATTTCTTTAAGTCTAATTGGTGGACGTATTTCCTGTATGTATCTGTTTCCTGTTCTCCTTCTCTTTCCATCTCATTCAGTGTTGGATCATTTGTTCCAGTGTTTCAGGTATTATTCTCCATAAGAGAATCACAGAACCACAGAATGGGTGAGGTTGGAAAGGACTGCAGTGAGTCATCTTGTCCAACCTCCCTTCTCAAGCAGGGTCATCCTAAAGCCCATTGCACAGAACTGCATCCAGGTGGTTCTTGAATATCTCCAGTGAGAGAGAGAATCCACAACTGTCTGTGAAATCTGTTCCAGTGCAGGGTCACCCACACAATAAAGGTGTTCTTCTTGTGTTTGGGTGGAATTTTTGTGGGCTTGATTTTCTGGGTCTGAGAAAGATTTTAGCCTGCTAGTAGCAGCTGACTTCTTTCCTAAGGGAAGATTTCCCAGGAGAACTTTTTTCTCAAAACAATCTGGATAAATAACTGTCCTTTTCTCAAAACAATCCTGACTCAGCTGGTGTTTGGCTGTCTTTCTAGTTTCACCAATGGGACTAGAGAGGGAATCGAACCTGAGCAGGCAGCTTGGAAGGCAGCAATGCTGGCCACTACACCATTTGAGAAAGGACAGTTATTAATCCAGATTGCTTTGAGAAAAAATTCTCCTGAGAAAACTTCTCTTAGGAAAGAAGTCAGCCACTACTAGCAGGCTAAAATCTTTCTCAGACTCTGAAAATCAAGCCCACAGAATTTTCTGTGCACTAGTTGCCACTAGTTGCTTCTTGTCCTATTGCTTGTCACCACCTAGGAGAGCCTGGTTCCATCCTCTTGACACCCTCCTTTTAGATGTTTATACACACTGATGGGTCCCCCTCTCAGTCATCTCTTCTCAAGGCTGAACAGGCCCAACTCTCAGTGTATCATTGTAACAGAGATGTTCCTGTCCCTTAATAGTCTTTGTTACCCTGTGCTGGACCCACTCTGGCAGCTCTCCATGTCTCTCCTGTACTGGGGATCCCAGAACTGGACACAGAACTTGAGATGTGACCTAGGGCTGAGGGGCAGGATCACCTTCCTTGACTCAATGGCAATGCTCTTCCTAATGTACCCCAGGATGCTGTTGGCCTTCTTGGCCACAAAAGCACTGCTGGCTCATGGATGGCATGCTGTTCACCAGGACCCCCAGATCCTATTCCACAGAGCTGCTTTCCAGCAGCTCAGTCCCCAGCCTGTGCTGCTGCATGGGGTTATTCTTCCCCAGGTATTTGCCTTTGCTGAACTTCACAAGGTTTGCCTCTGTCCTTCTCTCCAACCTGTCAAGGTCTTTTTGAAGAGCTGCACAGCCTACTGGGCTATCATCCACTCCTTCCAGATTTGTGTCACTAGGGAACTCGCTGAGGAAGCATCTGTGCCTTCATCTAAGTCATTGATGGGTAAGTTGAACAATACTGCACCCAGTATTGGACCTTGGGGACACCACTAATGCCAGGTCCCCAGACCCTGTGCCACTGATTATGACCATCTGGGATCTTCTGTTCAGCCAGTTCTCATTGTGACGTCCCTCTTCTGGTTTTCCAGAAATGGTTTTCCACAGCAGGGCACTAAGCCAGTGTTAGATCCCCATTCTCACCCCAAAGCCGCCTTTCTGTACAGCTGCAGCTCTGGCTCTTCTCATCCACTCTTCCAAGGTTCCTTTGCCTGGAAATTCAGACCTCTCAGTGGCTGATTCCCACTGCAGAGCATCATAGCTGTTTTCTCACTGCTATTTTCTGTTCCTCACTGTCCCCAGATTTCTGCAGGGTTTACTTGACCAGACACTGCAGCAGGTATCCAGAAGCACCTCCCATGCAGTAACAGCCAGGGATCCTGTGCCAATGCACTTTCACTTGTGCTTGACTATTTACAGAGGAAAGAAACTCAGGAACAAGTTGTTTCTGAAGAAAGGCAGGGAAAGGGAGGAAACATGAACTGCTGGAAAAAGTGCTTTTTACATACATTGTGGGTAACAAGAAACTTGTGGATGGAGCTGGATGGAAGGAATCTAAGTTGGTGTGGTTTCCCAGTTTTAAAGGGGAAACCAATGCCTGGCTGCTTTGGCAGGCAACAGAGAGGGCAGGAGAATTGTTTTGTGGCTGTCACTATGACTGGGGACAGAAAGAGCAAGACTACAATGTTCTTGGAACTGTTAAAAAAAGATCAAATATAAAATAAGAATTCTTCCCTTTTCATTCCCTTACATTCCTTGATTTACTTCATACTGCAAACTCCACAGACACTGGATGAAGAAAGACTTAATTCTTTAATTTCCAGACTGTTTTGTGCCTGTTTTGCAACCTTAATGTTCCTTCAATGGATGTTTTTGGATGTGGAAAAAATATATATATAATAGTAGCTACAGTTAGTATTTACAGTTAGTGGGATTTATCATACTCATTCGCTCTTTCATCCACACATCGCCCACTAATTCATCTCCCTGGGCCACATGTAACAGCTTCAAACAACTCTTCAAAAAAATCAAGTTGAAATACCTACATCTTGGTCTTTCTGCACGTGTTTGTGTGTGTAAAATGCAGTAGCAACCAGCTCTGGGAACAAAGGGAGTAAGATACTAGGGCAGAATCAGTGAGGGAGGCTGAGGGGAGGGCAGAGCAGAACAGGGCCAGGTAAGAGCTCCCACAAGTCAGGATGTGGTATTTCCTCCACTGTTATATAATATTTATATTACAGTTGTGCCAAGAGGCTCCAGTCAGGATCAGAGCTATCTGACTATATGAACTCCACAGAAATGTACCAAGACAGTACTTCTCCCTGCCCCAAGGAGAAGATAATCTAAAAGGAAAAAAAGCACAGACCACAACAACATGAGGGAGGGTGCATGCATGAGTGGAGCTGATGAGAGGGAGGGACAGAGACAGCCATCTTTGAGTGGGAGCTGCCTCTCTTTCCCTGTTATAAAGGACTGGATACCCACAAAGTATCCAAGGCAAGGTTCCTTCTGTAAGCAGAATGGTTAGCCCCACAGGGAATTCCCACAGTAAGTGGTTATTCATTAAGAAAGGTGCTTGAAGAGAGGGGATGAATGCTTATGAGTTTCAAGAAGAAGGTCTTAGATAAAAACTAGTAGATTTGAAGACTGACTATGGCTTTAGATGATAAAGAAGGGAGATTTTTTTCATTTGTTTTCTCCTAGCTAATGTCTGGGCTGTACAAGCCCAGACCCTGGTTAAATCTGTAATAAAAATATACACTTTATGCTGAAGAGTTGTAAGGAAAGAAAATTTCAAGTCCCAGCTGGCTGTCAAGAAAAGCTCCATGGAACATAAGCTTTGAACATAAGCTTGGTCTTTCAAATGGAGCCACGATGCTCTTGGTGAGTGCTGTGCAGCAGTGGAAGGTTTCCCTGCCAGGATCTGTAGAGGAATGTGACACAGTAGACAAGGCTCACAAGAGGGCTTTAGTCCTCTGAGCCCTCTAAAAATGAAGTAAAAATCTCCCACTGAAAGCAACATGGTAAAACAAAAGCGCAGAGCAGCCAACAGCATGGGGGCATTAGGCTGAACTGACAGCACTTACCAGCTTAATTTATCCATAATACCTGTTGATGAAATGAGTAATTACACAGGCAAGTGTTTCCTTAGCTATGAAAATGAAAGTCTGGCCAGAGGAATTTGGTTAGAGGTGGGCTGGAGAGCTTGTAGCTGCCCTTTGCTAATTTTGAAAAGATCTGCAAAGTACCATGTGCTCTAGGGTGGGAACTAGTGAAGAAATGGGCCTGAGGAGGCTTGATTTTGATGAAGCCTGTGTACTTCTCCAGTTGGTGGCATTTAGGGGCCATGGCCGCAATTGCAGCTTGTGTTGACAGGGATGATACACTGCAGGGACTAAAAGGAAACCTTTTGAACCTCAGTTGGTGGCTATTTGCCACACACTTCATCTGTAATTGTCTCTAATCCCAGGCACTTTACCTGTCTGTTGGTGAAACATGGTCACATTCATTCTAAACAAGTAGAAATGTGAAAGCAGATTTGGTGTTGCAAGCAATAAATGCACAAGTAAAAAACATAAATTGCAAAAGCTAATAACAAAGCATCATAAAGTCTGTGTGTTGATTACTTTTGAAATAAAGAATTACAAAATAAATTAATTCAAGGGAGAAGTAATTGCAATTAATAAGTTGCAAATTCATGTAATAAATGCATCGGAACAAAAAGGTTATCTCTATAATCACAGCTGTGACCCTGATGTCCTTAGGGCACAATGGATCAGAAAGATTTTTTTTTTTTTCCTGCAGATATTATAACCATTCAGAAATAAAGGTATGGTCAGAATGTACAATTTTAGAGTACTGCAAGACCATATAATTGATTATTAATACCAAGGTAGGATAACATTTTGTTCCTAAAGCTATTTTATAAATGCATGGTGTCTCTTACTTTATGGCATAACCACAGTGTATAATAACTAGCTCTGATTCAGTACTTTAATCACTTGATCATACAAAGCTCTTGGTTTCATGAAGTAATCACAGGTGAAATTTCCTAGTGCCTTACACTCTCTTATCTGAATAATCTAATGCAAGGCATGGCAGGGCTAGAGACTGCTAGATCCAAACAGCAATCTCCTGGGAAAAAGGAAGGGCACTTTTGAGGTAAAGGACACATATTCTGTGAGGCTGGACTCCAGAGTGTGTTTATGCTGCATGATGTGCTGGTGTAGACAGTAACATGCACTACATCTCACAGCATATCAGAGGCTGGTGCCTCTGAAGCAGTAGCAATTTCTGTGACCTTTCCTGAAGGAGAGGGACAAGCTGTCTCACCGTAATTGTGCTTCAAAGTCAACATATCTCTTGCCATCCTGACCCTTTATCCTTCTCCTCTTCAAACATCCAGCATATGTATGTATAATGTGATCTTAATAAAAGCCAAGAGAAAACTGTGAAAGAAGACTACGTTTTTTTCCCCTCTCAGTATCTAAATAGCATTGAACATCCCAATTATATCAGCTCCATAAAAACTATGTCATTAAAAATGTGACAAATATTGCACATACTTTCACCTACTAAATCATTAAATAAATTGCTGTTAAGTGCATAAATACGTGCCTGCCCAAAGTAAATAAATAATCACAAAAAGGACTTACAACAGAATTCTCTAAAACTCATGAGAGAAATCATACTATACCAAGTTAAATCCCAAGAAAGGTTTAAAGGTCAAGTTTTTCTTCACTAAGTAACTCAGTAAATGTCTATAAAGCAATGTAAGGGAGAATATAGAGAAAATCAAGAATCTATCCTCTGTGTAGAGCAGACTGGCAAGCAGCCCTACACTGGGTAAACCTTTGCTTTGGTGACAGTGGAACCACTTGTTTCCAAAGAACCATGGACATGTTTCCACAGCCTGTTGTCCCTGTCCAGTGCTAATGTCGGAGCTAGATGTGTGCAACCCTCACCAAAACGGAATGAAGCAATTTTCTTAGTTGTTTCGGGAGTATTCACAGTTAAAATTCAAAACTAAATGTTAAAAATCAACTTACAGAGCAAAATGAAAAGTGGAATTTCAGTGGAGTACATGCTCAGGAGCTCCAAGCAGTAGCCAAGTGTTTCTCAGTCGCAGAGATCTTTGTTTATGTTTTTGTCTTGGAGGTGATTAATTTTGTCTATCTATTACCTCATACATTGGAGACAGAAGAATACATCAGCTTTTTTTGAGGTCCTAGAAAACTCTTATTTTTCTCTGCTGCCTGTCTAGGGCAGAGCCAATGTACTGGTGAGCTTCATTTTATATGAAAGAAGCTGGGTTTATTCTGTATTTCTTGAGCTGCTTTGTCTCTTTTCTTCTTTAAATAAGTGTTGTGTCATAGAAAGTTAGCAAGAAGCATTATAAGTTGGTATACTTAATAGGACTGATTGATCTCTGGTATTAACAGAGAGGACACATTCTCTGGTATTAACAAAGATGAAGATTGCATCAAGTATCCTCCAACTGTCAAAGCACACCTGTGAAAGAAATCAGCAGAAAGAAACATCAATTTGTGCCACAAATGAGATATCTTTACAGTCAAAATACATGTGAAAGAAAAAAATTCTGCAAGGAGCTCCTCTCTGATTTATCTGTGTTGCAGTCTGTTTCATCTGATGTCTCACCTTGTGTCGGCACTTTCCTCCCTGAGCAGCAGTGCTTACCTGTGTGCCAGTCTGTCGGGTATTCCGGCTCTCCAGGGGCACCAATGGATTTCTGCTCAACGTTGTCAGTCATCTGAATTTCTCTGTTCCCAAGCTTGGCAGCTTGTGATTCCTGACAACACTAGAAAAAAACAAAACAGCACTGGAGAAAAACACAGCTGATGCTCATCACTTGCATTAAGGTCCTGAATCTCTCCAGAGGTTAAGTATCATTAGGATTAATGCCAATGGTGCTATGTGTTTGCAAAACAGGTGAGAAAAGAGTGTCAAGGACTCCAAATATAATCCCCTGTCTTTCTCCCCCAAAATGAACCAGGTGAAAGAAAGCCTGGTTCAGAACAAAACACAAATGGTCTCCTGAAGGCAAAACAAAGCCCATTCCATCTGGGGGGAGCTGGTGGTTGCCAAGGGCTTGGGGGGTGTGAGACAGACAGACAGACCTGCAATGAAGAATGTCCTGATTCCTCTTTTTGTGTGCCAGATTGATGGAACCATAACAATAGAAACAAAAGATGGCTTGGATGGGCAGCGAGGTAGCAGAGACAGGCTGACACACCTTGATACCAGACTTGCACAGCTGCACATATGCCACTGCTGATCCATCAGCCCAGCATGATGCCCACAATGACTGATCAATCTACACTTGCCATTGCTTGATGCTAGCAGCAGCAGATAGTAAGGGAGAGAAATATTCATAATATATGGGAGGATATGTTTTTGTTTCCCTTTTTGTGTATATTTTTCTTTTTTTTGGTTGAGCTTTTCTTTGTGTGTGTGCTTTGTTTTTTGGGTTTTTTCTTTTTTTTTTTTTTTTTTTTTTTTTTTTTTTTTCCTCACAGAAGAACCGTATGGTTTACAATATACCTGTGCATATACTATGGTGAAAATATACCAGTGCAAGTATAACCTCTGCTGACTTCAGGGACCATGTCTTTTATTTCAGTAAAATTCTCCCCTGTCTTTTACTTCAGTAAGAACCTCACGGACCTAAAACATGGGGCTTTTGTCCCCTCCACACTGTGAAATGCAATGCTTTTCTATAGGAGGCAGAGAGGGAACTAACTAGAAAGGAAAGGCAAAGTGATAGCTGGATCAGATGATGACTGTTATGATCAGGAATTGCTTCAAATGGCCAAAGTCTGATGCAAAGAAGTTGCTGCAAAACAATGAGGCAGATGGATCTGCCTGCTTTCCAATAGGAGTTTTGAGCAAATGATATATTGAAAAGATATTTTTCAAACTAATATGTGGAGTCTAGCCAATAACTGTCACATGAGAGAGACTGAATTTTTCAGATCAATAGATGAATTTGCAGTGCCCCTTCTTCTTATCTACCTTATCTACTGCTGGAGTTCACAGACTCAGCATTCATGCAGTAAACACCTTCCTCAGGTCATTCTACACTCTTGGCCCACTTTTCCTCTACTCTAAATATCCTATTGGTATCAAGAAGATACCAATAGCATATCTAGAGATCTTCTGTAAGACCAAACAAAGCAGGAACTGCTTGGATACTCTGTATTGTGGTTAGTGCTTGCTGATTATTTGGATGTAGCTTAGTACTGAGAACCCAGTAATGTTCTGAATATTTAAATATCTTAGAAAAATAGACTGCAATTTGACACAAAGGAAAAATAAGGAAAAAACCTGACATTCTAAAGTGAACCAAAGCCCCGTTCATTTGTGGAAAACTTGTGCAGACTGCAAGGATAACCTATGCCTATTATAAATCTGCAAGTTTTATTTCGTTTTGCACATGTATTTAATCCGTCTGTAAATTGTTCATTGGATAGCACAGGATGATGATCTCCTGGGACCTGTAAGGTATGTGTATTCAACAGTGGAGAATAAACACAAGATTTTATTACAAAATGCCACTGCTGCTCCTGGCATGAGTAATTTGTGCACCTGCATTTTTAAAATGTTTCAAAGTTTTTCTCCTTAGTGAATTCAGCGGCAACACACATTATCTTTCAGGCTGCCACAACACAGTATTTGCAGACTGGGTCACGTCAGCCCTTGTTATCCAGAAGCCACTGTTTTCTGAGCAAATAGCAACTGAAAATGACAATGGTTTGCTCCAGACGGGAGAGAATAAGACAGTATTTCCTTGTAGCTTAGTAATGCAAGTCTTCAAGATGAGACGGAGGCATATGTAGGGCTTAAATCCAAATTTGGTGTGGGTTTTTGGAGAGGACGTAGGTCCAAGGAAACATGGAAGGAATGGAATCTATCTTGACAGCACTTCCTCCAAAAGTTTGTCCCACATTCAAGCACACTCTGCCTTGCAAAATCCCCAGATTTCCAAGCGTGGGGAATGAGAGACTGGGTCTGGAGATTGAAATACACACTCTGGTGTAGCTCTGTACAGCCAGAGTGCTGGGCCAGCCATAGATATCATTAAATGTAGAGTCCTGAATAATTACTACTGTGCTTTAAATACACTGTCACCTTCCGGAAGGCTGCATCCCCGTGGGAACTTGACTGGCTGATCAAGGTTTGGCGCAGGTAGGGGAATTAGGACATTTAGTTAGTTTAGGCTTAGTAATTTAATTTTTAATAGTTATTCTGCAGGTGTCTAAAGTCAGTTCTATATATACAATTTTTAAGTAAAAATTTCCCTTGTGTTCCCTGTAATCTCTCTGAAATATTCCTTGATTCTCTCAGAACTCTCTCGTTCAAATATGCAAAGTGTATAATTCCAAGAAATCTTATGTATTTGTACATCTTAAAGTCATATTATCATCTTAAGGTCCTATATCGTGCAATTCCCCCATTTGCCATGGATCTTTTACAAAAAGGTATTGAGGTCTTGTGTTGTACCAGTTTGATCACCAGGGACTATCTCTAAGGGCAGTCACAAGAAGGTGAGTATGCAGCATGTTTAACTGACACAGCAAATGCTGATGAAGGGATGAAGATGAGGAAATTGCCTTGGATGAAGTTAATTTTCTTGATTTCTTGAAGGGTTGGAGCAGCAAAACCGCACAACCAGCTTGTGGTTTCCAAAGCCTCCATGGCATATACAGATTTTGAGAATGAGATTTGAATAGTTGTGTGAAAGATACTCCAGCTCCCTGGAGATGCACTTGACATTTCAAATGGTACAAATCTGTAGAGATGAAAACACCCAATTCTGTCTGAAAAGGGATAAACATGGCAGGAAATCAGATGACTTTGCCATCAGGACCAAGTGTCTGCCTCCTATCCCCACCTGTGTCTCTATAGCAGACACGTTCCAGTCTGTTATTTATCTTCAGTCCTCACAAAACCTTGGTACACTCCTTTTCCTTCAGGCTTTGTTGCAGATAAGAGT
Organism: Cettia cetti; assembly: GCA_013401135.1. Classification (NCBI taxonomy): domain Eukaryota; kingdom Metazoa; phylum Chordata; class Aves; order Passeriformes; family Sylviidae; genus Cettia; species Cettia cetti. Next base: position 90,347 of record VZUI01047003.1, read on the forward strand.
AATAAATGTGCAGCCTTGTTCTTTCCCTCTTTTGTCGCTAAGAGCTGTAATGAACACTATCAAGACAAGAGAATGGAGGGGAATCAGAGAAATGGGAAATCACTGAGTGGAGTCTCAATACCTGGCAGCTGTTTCCTCTAATCTCTCTTGAAAAGCTCTTGCTGTTTGAGTTCACAGAATGAATCAGACTATGACTTGGATTGGAAGTGACCTTAGGGATGATCTAGTGCCAACCCCTCTACCGTGGGCAGGAACACCTTTCACTACAGACCAAATTTCTGAGAGTTCCATCCAACTTGGCCTTGAACAGTTTCAGGGACTGGGCATCCACAGCTTCTCTCTGCTGTAGCACCTCACCACCCTGACAGTAAATAATTCCTTCCCTTTTATCTGATTGGAGGCTTATCTCCTTCAGTTTGAACCCATTGCCCCTGGTCCTGTCACTATGTGCCTTTGCACACGGTCTCGCTTCATCAAGGTCATTCAAGCACTGGTTGCCTTTGAAAAGGCTGAGGCTGAAGAGGCTACTGGGAACTGTAAACAGGTGCCACTTCTTTACTGGAAACCCCTCTGAGAATCAGGGCAAACACAGCTGCCCTGCTGGTGCCACCTACCAACCTGAAGCTGTCCAGCAACCCTAAAACCAGGCTGCATGTCTTGGGTTATGGAACCAAAAAAATCTGTATTCTATTTCATCTGTTGAAAGCAGTTGGGGAAATGTGGTTTTTTCTTTATCTCTTGTAACTGGGGGGGGAGGGGGGG